>JAZGTJ010007636.1:6635-22471 GCA_036877575.1 Botia almorhae
GTTGGGCTTTGTCTCTAGGTCACAAATGCTGCTGCTGCTGTGCTGACTTCTGCTCTGGTCTGCTCTTCTGTCTGCAGCCTGTCTGTCCCCTGACACCGACCTGGTGTTGAGCTCTTAAATGAGTTCCACCACAGAGGAAGTGGCTGAGAGGGCACCTGGGGCCGTGTGCTGGATGCAACTGGACATTTATAAGGACCAAACACTGACTCAGTTGCTGGTCAGATGGGCTGAGGAGGTATAAGGGTATCTTTGTCACAGTGGACACACCTTATCGACGTGATGACGTGCACAACCGATTTAAGCTGCTCATTTGAGGTAAGAGCTGAAGTAGCCACACGTGAACATGCCATGAACAACTGCATAGTAACCACCTAATAATGCCCTACCAACACTCAAAGCATCCCAGCAACACACTAGAAACCACCCTAGCAACTGCAACTCCAGCAATGCTTTGTTGAAGACCCAGACACACACCAGCACTGCAGAGGGGAATATACATGAACAAGCATCACTTACATTTCTTGTAAAATATATGCAAATAAAATATGTAATATGTAAAAATATAGTTGTAGTTTGTTCAGTCCAAACACATATGCAATCAATGTTGGTGCCTTAAATATTATTTTTCATATAAAAAGTAATGACTAATTGCAATATAAAACTACTTTTTTAATGCTTTGGAGAATTCTTGCTAAACAAAACCTCGGTTTCCCCTCTTCACAGACAGATTATGAAACAGGTTTGTTGCTGCTCACTGAAGAGCTGTATGTATTTATAGAGACAGAAATCTCTTCTCTTAACTCATGGCATGCAGTAGATCAAGCAGCTCGCGGGGATTAACACTGACTGCTTCACCTCAGTCAACACTGGAAACATTACGCTTTTAATGTGAGGAAACATTCAGTTATAAGCCCTTCTTTAGATCTGCCAACAGCTTCATAAAAGTCTGCTCTGTTTCCCAGCAGGTGAATTATGGCAATTAAAGATTTAAAACAGCATCAGGTTTCAACCAGAGATTTCCATCAGCGGCAACTTACTGTGAACTTCACCTCAACCTTCCTGGAGACCTTCAGCTCGGCCCCACAAGTCAAAGCACACCAGAGGCAACAAGCTGCCATTGAGTTTGGGCTCTGCTGTTTGATTTAAACCCTGACCAAAAACAACACTCCCAGAACTAATTCCATTTTGCACTCTCCCAGAATGGCCAATTTCGAATCCCCTGATTTAGCATTCTCCTCAAAACAGAGTCACAGGGAGGACCGCGGCGGTCAACATGACCCCTGGCGATCTACAGAGTCCACAGTGAAGTGGGACGACATCAAAGGGGTCTTGAGAGATGAGTGAAATTTCTGCATTCTGTGATTGGAGGAGTCATGTCGATAACTCAAGAAACTGATTCAGACTGGCATTCAGTCATTATAATCTTATGTCTAATAATCTGTCTACTAATGCTCATAGGGATTCTCATTCTAAACAGTCTTTTACTGGACAATATTTTGTATGTCTCAACAAAATGAGGATTGTAAATTGTAATTGTTCATACCTGCTAAAGCTTTAGTCATACAGGCACAGAACACAGAGTTAAATTCTGCCCTGTTTTCTCTCTAGTGTCGTCTCTTTCCATCTGCATCATCTTATCAAAAGCATCTGTCAGCAAGGGGCTGTTAATTAAAAGATAACGTGTCTTTAATCTCCGGGGAGGAAAAGCAGTCAGACTCTGAGTGTGAGGTTATCTCGAAAATGTCTAGAAACTTCACAGTTGTTATTGTGTCCCGAGCGAAACTTTTATCTTTGAAGTCTCTCTGTCTCTGGAAATGACAGATTTCTTTAAGCAGCACCAACACAGTAACCACAGAAAGTGTTTTCAGTTTAGCGCAGAGCAAACAATATAAATGTGTTTTTTCTGGAAAATTGGAAAGTGTGTGTTGATGAGGAAATGGTATTAGAGAAGACCATCAGTTACTTTTTAGCTCTTGTGTGAAGGATCACTTTAAAAAACTGCATCCTTTCTGCCCAACCTCTGCTTAAAGAAAAATGCTGTTTAATCATTTTCAAAGTTGTTGTGTAAAGATTCAGTGAGGTAAAATTGCACATAAAACTACATTTCTGGAGAAATTCCCTTTTAAACACACTGACTGATATCAAGCAGTGAGTGATCGCCTGGGTTTTGCTATGCTGTTGCTAAGGTGTTCAGACTGGTTGTTAGCTGGGCGGTTTCCAGGGCATTGCTGGGCTGCTCCAAACCACTATTTAATGTGTTTTATGTTTTTCTGCTGTATCTCCTTCTTTATTGTAAATCTATAGGATTATTACACTTTCATCTGACAAACAGAAATCGTAAATCCAACGTTTTGAAACTAACAGCAAGTGTAAATAGACAACTTTACATATGTATGATAAGAAAGAGAAACTGAGGGAAAGAAAAATCACAGTCATGAACATCACTTGTGTTAGACCACAAATGGAGTTCCAGCCACAATCTCCTGAAGAAACAGCACCATTGTTCTCAGGAGACCCCCACACTGACTGACGTCTGCTGTAGGATTTAATATTGTTTTTACATCAACATATGAAAATATATGAAATTAGGATGCTAGAAGAACATCAGTTGGTATAAGCTGTGTATGCATTTATTTCATTATATAAATCTTTCTTCAGATGGGTGTAGTGATGCTGCCTGACCTTCAGTGAACTACTGCAATATTGTATATGAATATTTAAATTAACATCTGTTTGTTTGCTCATTCTGTAATTCACAATCATCCGATTGTTTTATGCCAATGTTTTCATAACTTTATTATTATTCTGAATTGTGAAAGAGTAAAAAGGTCTAAAGGGTTCTCCTTTAAAGGAACTAAGAACTGTTGCATACTGGGTGATTACGTGTGCACATTTAAAACAGCATTTAAATCAACCCCATTCCAGCACATTAGATCATCTAACATTTCACAATAATGAATGTCAAATAAATAAGTGCATGTCAGGAAGTATTGTGAAGGTATTAAAAGCGTTTGGATGCTGCTGGATGTTAGTTTGCACAAACTTACAGAGTATGACAGCAGTATTCCTTCCTGTTTCCACTGACACAGGCAGAAACTGCTGCCATCTGCACAGAGAATTTCATTGAATACTGAACAGCACAAAGAGCAACAATAAATGAAGAAACTTATTTGTTGGTGCTTTTCATTTGATTAGACACCATCACACGCATGATTGCTTATATACAGTAAGCCTGTCTTCCTTGAAAAGCTCAAACAAGATATTATTGCATTGTACGTTCACATGTTTACATTTGCCCTTTTGTTTTGACACTAATAACAGCTTGACCACAGACAGATTTCTGCTGTACTGTTACAGCAGAGAGTCTCTCATGAATATTTATATTCCCTCCACAGGGCCCAAAAGGCAAACAGGTCTGTGAGAGGTTCAGAAAGGTCATGCACAAGGCATGGTGTTTCTTTACCTGCTCTTTTCACGGCTGAACCACAGGATATGAATGAAGCCATTATACGTGTCGACTCACCACAGGAAAACACATTTTGTCAGAGCTGTTCATTAGCACCCAGCACTTTGTTTGAGGCGCCCACTCGTGTAGAGGCCAAGAGAGCAGTTTACTTCCCAGATCAACCAACACCTCAGAGGTTTCACATTCACATGATGAATATACAGTGTCATATCTGTAATACAACACTGTCACATTTTAAACTGTCTGAATATTAGTGCAAAGACAACAAATGTAACTCTCATCTGCAAACAAACACTCTTTTCTGAAGCTTTCTTAAAACAGTTTTCACTTTTCTGAAAGTTTATGAAATTTTTTGTGAATGGATGAAGTCAGTTGTCATCCGGTTCATACAGAGTAACCAACGGTGCAAATCACTGTTCTGAATAATATCTGACAATCACAAAGCATCACAACACTGTACAAATGTGTCTATAGGCCTGTTCCTTATGCTGCAATCATTTGAACTCTTTAAAGAAAAAACATTTGGCTTGATATTCTATTATCTAATGCAAATCAAGCAAATAAAGTATGTTTTGATAGTCCAAACACCTTCTGAAAACATTGTAAATGTCCTAAAGATGTAAAATACACTTTAACCCATTGTCTTTTATATGTGACCTATTTCTGAGTGAACCGACATATACAAGACAATCATGTAGAACATGAAAATGTTACTGTGGATTCTCTCAACAGAAACGAAGCAGCGTCATTTTAAACACCAGTCACACAGTTTCACACAGCTCCTACTGTCATTTGTGTGAGAGTTTGTAAATAGCATCAAGACCACATAACCCTTAAAAGTTAGCAGAGCTTTTGCTTACTATGGCCCTTTTGTCTGACCAGAGGAAAGCACTTGTTCACAACTGCTTTATACACAAACCAGTGAGTAAAGTAGACAAGCATAGGCCTACAGTGCAGTTATCTGCTTATCCATCCATCTTTTTTAAAATACTTCCATTGGATTTCATCTGTAATGTTTTAGTCCTCAGCTGCAGTCTATAGAGTCTGATTTGTTCAGCCGTGATTTGGCAGGCGAGCGGCATGACAGTCAGACCGTCTGTGAAATACAGCCTCTGGCTGCAGTCCAGCATCTATGGCTTCAGTTCTGGTTTTTCCACACTGAGGGCTGCTGGGGGAAGTCACGCTGGGACAGGGTGTGTCTGGCCGAGGCTGCGGTCATAGCGACAAGACACTGAATAAAGGTCTCTGAACGCAGCCTGGAGAATTGAGGAACATTCAGAAAGAACAAAGATCTGCACCTGTGTGTCTAGACAGAGAATCCTCCGGCTGTATCTCAGCAGACAGATTAGAGGTAGTCAAGGGAGAATACACACATGCAATGTCTTCCCCATATGCTGCATCTGAGTATAACAGATATCATGCTGGCACAACTCTAGGCTGTTTCTTACTGGTCTAATGCAGAAGTTCTCCATGATATTTGATCATCTGGTCCAGTTGCTTATAAATGATTTATCTCCTCCATGCATCTGCAGGTGCAGGGCGAGTTATGCATCAGCATTCTGAGTAAAAAGGTACAAATATTAGTAAAGTAAAAATACACATAAATATGGGTTAAAACTTCAAACTAGACTGGACTTTTATCAATATTTTTCACTGTTAGATGAAGTGCGGGTATTTAGGTTTTTTCTGGTTTATCCACAACATTGGTCTCAATGCATTATGGAATTGCAGTCACTGCAAAGGAAACAGGAACGCTTTTGGAGCAGCCAAACGATGACAGCTCACCAATGCTGAAAATTCTTACTGGAACACCAAACAAGAGATTCATTACATGTATCCAGGAGAGGGCAACATTACGCTTCCCATCACCCTCTCATCTTTGGGTTCCCTGTGAAAAACAAAACCATCAGTAGAGTCACTTGTAAGCAAGCATGTTTTCATTTAAACAACTGTTTCACATCGGGACAAACATCTTTTTCTTATTTTTGAGAAAACATCTTTGCAGGATGCGATTAATGCGCTTCAAATTAATGCCACGATGTGGGATTAAACAAATACACATTAAACACAAAAGAAACAAACTCAGCGCACAGATTGTGTTGAGTTATACCCTCATTAAACTTTAACAAATGCATCTGATTAACAATTTTATTGCTCTTTTAAGCTCAACTGTTGATGGAAAATCAGCCAAAAGTCAAAAGATCTGGATCGGGCGATACAACAAGCAGAACAAGGCAGTTCCTTCCTGCACCACAGAACGTAATGACCTGGAAAACCATATCAATATGCAAGTAATTACACCATCATACTTCTCACAGTAGTCATCTGGCCAAGCACTGTTAACTTACCAGTGCTGATCTCAAACTAACATTTAGATTCTTTAAACAACTCTGGGCTAAACACTAACACACAGCTGTCATGATGCCCTCAGCATGTCAGGACATCTGCGAGGAGAAATAAGCAAAAGAGGAAAGAGTGTGTGTTGTGATTTCATTAGTGTGAGGTGTCACAACGTCCCTCAAAGTGTGAAATTCATAAATACTAGTGCTCTGCTTAGTGCATACTGCATGCTGTTTTTAAACATTATGTACAATAGTACTTATTATGCAACATTGTTTCAAACATGTCATTAAAGTTCAGCATTTATTTAACTACGCTTGATTCATGGAGTGATTTTTAAATCCAGTTACATATAAAAGTGTCTCCTGGCAGTGTGGTGACGAGTCAATCCACAGTCTGGCAAGTGTTTAAGCCCATTATCCCCTGCACAGTGTGCATACTGCAGAAACAGCACTAGCATGGTAGCATGCTATTCCAAACACATGGCCTTAACTGTTCCTGTTCATCAGACCATTTTTAAATTCTCTGAGCAGTTTTTCAAATGTTGTACTCGGTGAGGAAATATGATTGTGATAGAGGGAATTATGAAAACACTGTTTAACGCAGTGCCCCAAATTACCCATTGACTTTCACACAGGCCAGGTGACAGTGTTTATTATAGTGTTTTTAAACATGCAACCTGCAGCTGCACCTGATTAATGACATCTACATGTGCAACACTGCAGTGGGTTCTGGTTCAGACCAGAGAGAGAGCAAGAGAGAGAGAGAGAGCAAGAGAGAGAGAGAGAGCAAGAGAGAGAGAGCAAGAGAGAGAGAGAGAGAGAGAGAGAGCAAGAGAGAGAGAGCAAGAGAGAGAAAGCAAGACAGAGAGAGAGAGAGAGAGAGAGCACACATCTGTTGACATCAAAATTGTGGAACCTTGAATTCTTTTTCAGTCATTGTGGTGTTTTACTACAACGAGTCAGAGTCTAACATCTGGACCTGTTGTTTTACCAAACATTACCCACAGATCTCTCTGTTTTGTTTGTCAATTCACGGCCGTTTAGTGCTTGAATTTATGAGACATGAAAGGCAGGCCGTTGTATGTGGTCTCTCTCTGTGCCTGACGCAGCTGCGTCTGTTCAATATTCATCTAAAATCAATATCTGCTGATGATTAGGACCAGCACTAGTTCTTTTTGGGCTGTGGACCTTTGCTCAGCAGATGTTCAGCCGTGATTTGCATTCCTGTTTTCCTCCCATTTACCAGCAGATGTGCAGAAAATAAAACTTTGGCTTTCTTGCTACGACTGGAGCAGCATTACTGCCTCAATACTCTGCAGTGCACACTAAACCCGAAATTGTTCAGACAAATCTTATTTCTACATGTATGAACATCACTGCATTAGATAACGGATATATCAGACCATGTGGTGTTTATTTAAAGACACAGAACAAGCAAAACATTTTGTAAACAAAAAATAAAAGAGTGTTGTCACACAATATTCTTTTCTGAAATGTTCCTTGTTGTATACTTACTAGAGCTGCGCGATACAAGTTAATAATATCACAAATAAATATTAATATTTTAAAAAGTTCTGTATAGTCAGAGTTTATGTGGATGCAAAGAGACTGGCATTAACGTGTAAGCTGGAATATGTTTCTTTTCTGTTTCTGTGTGTTTCAGAATGTGAAACATGTTGGTTTCATCATTTTCAGTTTTTTTTAATCAAATTAAGGGACACATCACATTATAAAAGACACATCACATTGTTTAGCAAGTTATCACATTTCTTTAATATTGTGCAGCCCTAATACTATACTATATATATCAGTACGCAGTGACACACACGACATTTAGTTAGCAGTAAACCAACAGTGCTCCATTGAGAACGCAGCCTGTCTGGCAGATTCAGCTGTCTGTCCTTAAGATGAGCAGTCGACAGATTAGAAATGAATACATTTATGAAACATTTTGATTCTGTTGATTCACTGTTTTAATTAGCTGAAATATTTTACACAGATTACTCATAACTGCAGATGGACTCCGAAAGAAGAAAACACATTAAAGTGTCTCATAAAGAAATGCTTTACCGTTGTCCATCTGAACGTCTGGGATTGAAGTCCACTTGGAACACAACAAGCTGGAGCAGGCCTGCAGGACACGAGATTCTCCACCAAAAGACATAGAAAAAGTCCATGAGAAGATCACTTGATTTGTGGTACCAGCAGAAGAAACATGGCACAATCAATATAAATAAATGTTTTGGGCACAGAGCAACAACATATGATACGTTACTATGAGGTTGCCAGGATGTTCTGGGAGGTTGCTAGGGCACGGCGATGCAGTTTCTACTGCTTTGCTGTATGGTTGCTAGAGTGTTCTAGGTTGCTGCTACAGTGTTTTAGGTTGCTGCTAGAGTGTTCTAGGTTGTTGCTGCTAGAGTGTTCTAAGGTGTTGCTAGAGTGTTCTAGGTTGTTGTTGCTAGAGTGTTCTAGGTTGCTGCTAGAGTGTTCTAGGTTGCTGCTAGAGTGTTCTAGGTTGCTGCTACAGTGTTTTAGGTTGCTGCTAGAGTGTTCTAGGTTGTTGCTGCTAGAGTGTTCTAAGGTGTTGCTAGAGTGTTCTAGGTTGTTGTTGCTAGAGTGTTCTAGGTTGTTGTTGCTAGAGTGTTCTAGGTTGCTGCTAGAGTGTTCTAGGTTGCTGCTACAGTGTTTTAGGTTGCTGCTAGAGTGTTCTAGGTTGTTGCTAGAGTGTTCTAGGTTGTTGCTGCTAGAGTGTTCTAAGGTGTTGCTAGAGTGTTCTAGGTTGTTGTTGCTAGAGTGTTCTAGGTTGCTGCTAGAGTGTTCTAGGTTGTTGCTGCTAGAGTGTTCTAGGTGGCTGCTAGAGTGTTCTAAGGTGTTGCTAGAGTGTTCTAGGTTGTTGTTGCTAGAGTGTTCTAGGTTGCTGCTAGAGTGTTCTAGGTTGCTGCTTGAGTGTTTTAGGTTGCTGCTAGAGTGTTCTAGGGTGCTGCTAGAGTGTTCTAGGTGGCTGCTAGAGTGTTCTAGGTTGCTGCTAGAGTGTTCTAGGTGGCTGCTAGAGTGTTCTAGGTGGCTGCTAGAGTGTTCTAGGTTGCTGCTAGAGTGTTCTAGGTTGCTGCTAGAGTGTTCTAGGGTGCTGCTAGAGTGTTCTAGGGTGCTGCTAGAGTGTTCTAGGGTGCTGCTAGAGTGTTCTAGGGTGCTGCTAGAGTGTCCTAGGGTGTTGTTAGAGTGTTCTAGTTGGCTGTCCAAGTCCAACTAGGACTCCAAGTATGATCACTTTAAAAAGATAACCTCAGATTTCATTTGTGTTCACAGCATATGACATGTGACAAGATCAACTCTAAAATGTAATGTGATGCTTACTTAGAAAACACCACTGGTTAAAACACACACACACACACACACACCTCTCTTTACTTCTCTTTATAAAATAAATTTACCACATTTATTTCTCAGACATTTCATTAAGATGACAAACTAAGCTGGCATTAGTTTCATGGTTTTGCCCTACAAAGTAGCAAATTCTTTTTACAGGCTATTATGATGTGATGTCATGTGACAGGGGTTTGGATGCTCATCAACAGAAAGTGATGCATATGTTTATGGTGTAATGGTTCATTATGGTCTATACTCTGCCTTCAGGTCATGATGTGTTGGAATCCATTACCTGAGTTAGACTTTGGCAAACGTACCCCAAACGGGAAACACACGCAAAACATTTATCCACAACAACAAATAAACTGGGCTGGGACCTGTGTGCAGGGAAAAACTGAGATGTTGAAATGTGTGGACATTGGCTCTCTCTCTCTCGGGCAACACTGCAAACAAGAAAACCCACAGGAAGTGGAAACATCAAGCATAATACACACATAAACAAAGTATAACATTATGTTTTTCTGTGCTCCAGTGGAGTGTATACACAAATCTGAATAAAATTAATTAAATCTGTGTAAAAATTAAAATTATAATTACCAATTAAATTTTTTTGAGTTCTAAAATAAATGTTTATATTTTCTACAGTTATAATTATATATATATATAAAAATATAATAATTGTGACATTATTAAAAATTGTAAGATGCTTACGAGAGAAACTGCCTAGTCAGTGAGGTAAATAAAGTGAGGTAAATACATTGAGGTAAATACAGTGAGGTAAATACATTGAGGTAAATACATTGAGGTAAATACATTGAGTTGGAATTTGGTTGTATGGTAAAGTCATATAGATAACTCTCACAGTTAGCTGTGGGTCTGCTGTGGGATAAAGATCTTATATATGAGCTTTCTATCACAAACTACACTATTCAAATGACATAATCCTGTCCACACAGAGCAGTGTGATGTACTTAAACACACAAGTCTGTCCATCCCCCAGCACTAGCTCAGCCAATCAGAGCGAGTGAGAAGTCTGTCCATCCCCCAGCACTAGCTCAGCCAATCAGAGCGAGTGAGTGTGTGTGAATGCAAGAGAAGCTCTTTGTGCTCGGGCCATTAACTCCGTCAGGAATAACACTAGACATGCACCTGCAGTGAGCCTTTAAACTGCCACATCCTCACATCAGCAGCCTCTCTCGCTCGCTCTCTCTCTCTCTTACAGAAAGCTGTACATTTACAGTGCAGGTGTTGAGCTCGGACCCATTACACAAGCCTGAATCTACTGCCAAACAAACAAACTCCTCTGAGGAGGGCCTCCGCCCTTTTTAACACAGTATTCATAAGCACAGTGTTGCTCTGAATCCCCGCTGAGTTCTGTAAGAGGATTCAATATATTCAGTCCTGTGAGGTTTTAAAAAGACACCTCAAAGACAGCCGTCTGTACTTTGTGGAAACTTTGTGTCGTTTCCAAAAATGGTAAATTGCAGAGGAATTCTTTACTGACCTTTGTGTCATGTTCAAAGACTCCTCACATTCTCCTCTGTGTTACTCAGAAGAGTCGAACAGACAAGCACCTGTGAGTGACTGATGACAGAATTACTTTTCGACGTGAACCATTTCCTTTAACGTCATAAACTACAGAACAAAAGGCCTGGAGACCCATTCTGCTAACAAAGGTCTGCGGACCCATGCAGAACCACTGGATTGTATGCTTCAACTGCTACCGGTATCCATTTCAATTGAACAAATTCCTTCATGATGAAAGTGACATGTGCTAATGAATGACTCTGCGAGGAGCTCTGCACCTTCACCAGCTGTAATGGTTCTGAGGAAGACACGTGTGGTTTACTATCACTTTAGGATTGTCAGACTAACACACACCAGACATCATTACTGTAGACCTTTATCTTGTATGTATGAAGCTGCCCAGCCTGGACTGTCGCATTGGTATTTGGACTGTGGTAATAGCTTGTTTTGTTGCTGTTAAAGCACATATTAACACACAGAAATTGTTTTATGATATGTGTCATGATAATACCTTCTGAACACATGCCATGTTTTTAGAATGGTTGTATCAAGGTTTTCTTTTGAAGGTATTCTTCAGTCGTACAGCAGCATGGCACAACCACAGTCTTGGTTTCCTTCATTAAAATTTACTGCAGGAGAAGATGGATCACACATTTATCCTTCATTTCACACTGATCATCGTACAGTCAAAAATCACGAATCAAGTCAAGTGTGACATGAAAATGCCAGCATTCAAAAATCAGACAACAATATGTGCATGTGCTCTCAAACTTGTGAGTGAGCATGTTTCTCGTTTTCCTAATTAAGTTCATTACAGGACAGAATGTTAACGGTTAAAATTCATTAACTCACTGATATCATCAACTAAAAATATCATCTGTTTTATTCCCACAGAAATCAGTTATAGTCTACAGACTTAAATAACAACTAGTACATTGATGCAGCTCTACAACTGACTCAGGAAGTACAGCAGGACCACAACACTCTGAACAATCACAGCCCAAACGTCATTTTCAGGCGAGCTTTGTTTGGTCACAGCTGAGAGTTGAGATGAAAAGAGAGATTATCAGGGTCTATAGTGTTGCCATTTTTCACACAAAGCTTGTTCTGTTGTCTAACAGTGCTTGTTCTGTTTGCAGAAGGTTTATACTGTTCCAAATGCACATTTCATGGAACAGTTAACAAGGCCAAAGCATCTGATCAGTGAACACCATACTAAACAAAGCAGAGCCTGGCTGATGCTTGCCTTCCTCATTCAGCTGACTGAGAGATCTTAAAACTGCCCACCAGAGCCTGTCAGGTGTGACACCACACTGAACCACACACACTCACAGAGAGCTTCACTTCTGCATGTTCTTCAATGCAGGGAAGTGTTGTCCAAACACAAACTGAAAACTATGTTAGCTGTCATTGAATCGCTCTTACAGAAACATGGAACCATCAGGCAGGACGACGAGAGCTCCATCAGGCAGGACAATGAGAGCTCCTTAAACCATTTGTTTGTTCATGGTTTTAATACTATTGCATGGATGGGCTAGTCTTATCTGAGGTTGAATTAGCAAGCTTGTAATTATTGGTTTGCCTAAAGTAAAGAGGACAAACAAAAACATTGTACTTAATTTTTGTATAGATTTTCTGAAGAAAATAAGTGCTGCTCGCTCATTTAAAACTGATTTTCATAATACTGTAGAGTATTTGCTGCTGAGGAAAAATGAGATTTACACACAAAGCCAGTAGCAAAACATCCAGACACTTTACAAAACTGAGAAACATGCTGGGAGGAAAATGTATTGACAACTTACTAAATTAATCTATGCTTTTAAATGTTTTTGTCCTGCTGGATTTCACTCATGATGGAGAACCAAATAGGCAAAGAAACACAAAGGCAAAGGAGGGCCGTCCGCTGAGGCCCGGGGGACAGAATCAGGGTCTCCTGCGTACAGAAGTTCTAGTGTGAAGGACCAGCACCTGGTCCATGGATATAAAGAGCCACATTCATCCGACCGATGCTTTACAAATGTCAGCCAGCAAAACAACCTGTTGCCTCTATCAAAGCAGTGTCTTATATCATACATCTTTTAGAAACTGGACAGAATGAAGAAATAAAATCAAGGGTCTAAACAGAGGTTTAACTGAATAAACGTAGCCAGTGACAAATCACGAAAGTTGTCGATGACTGCCATGCTTTGGTGCCAGAAAACTTGGGATTCATATGCACATGAACAGTTTGAAAATTAAAACAGCTTAAACGCTGTCATTGGCCTCAGCTATGGCCACCAAGCTAGTAAGACTTAGTCAGGTGGTTTTAAAAGTGTTTTAGCACTTGTTTGATTGGTTGAAAAGGGCAAGACATGAAGGAAATTTAAGAACTAACTGCAGTCTTTAGTTTATCTCATTCTGTTCCTGAAGCTGAGGGCCAGTCATCTGTGCTGTGAATGCTGTGACCGATCACTCTGGATCCGCATGAGAATGACATCCTGAAAATTCTGATCGGCTGTTGGTAAAACATAAAAAGCATGTGGTATCCTGCCCTTCACTCATGAGCTGTGACATCAAAGGCAAACATGAGCAGGCTTATAAATAATGAGCACAATTATGACTTGAGTATTTTGCAAGGATATGCAACCTTTGAATGGTGGTCAAATGTTGTAACAAAGCGTTGTTACGATATCTACCAGCAGAGGCGAATATCTTACAACTTCCTGTCCAGTAACTGTAGTGCTGGGCAAATTAAGTCCTGGATGGCCAGTGTCCTGTTTCGCTGACAAAACGCACCTGCCTGTAGCCTTCTAGTAAAAACTTAAACTGGTTCAGGGGTGTTTGATTAGGGCTGGAGCTAAACTCTGCAGGACACTGGCAATCTGTCAATCTGATGATCATGCAGTGTTCAGTTCATCAGACTGATTCAAAGCAGTTCAGTAAATGAGTGCTTGTAAACTGCTGGCTTTGCTGGCTCTGCTTTGTTTTTGGGTCTTTACTGTCTTCCTTCATCGCTTCATTGGAAATGTGTGTCAGGGCCCAGGAAAAGCAGAGGAACATTCTGAAGTACAAAACAGGTAGCAGACAAACACTGAGCGCTCATTTAAGCCCTGTCAGATAAACAGGCCCTGTCACCCTCAATCCCCACGGTCAGCGCGCATTGCCAAAGCGCAAATGAGCCCCAACTCGCACCTGCAGCTCTAAACATTGAGCAATTACAGCAACATCTCACCTAAAAAACTCTCCAAAAACACTTGCCGTGCCTTTCAGAAGCCTTTAACCTTTACCAGTGAACATAAACTAATTACATTCCTCGCGGAGCGGAAGCTTTGGACTGCTCGTGAACGAGAATCACCATTGACGACTTAATTAGCGTTTGCCGATGTGGAGCATGTAATTCCACTGGACCTGTTCAGCTGAAAGGCCTCTCATTATCTCAGTTCTGTGGTGAAGTGTCCCGCTGAAACGCCACTCGCTCAGATGGAGGTGGGGGCCTGGAATGGGGTGGCATAATGTTCATGTTGCAGAAACTATCAGCTGGGAGTCCGAGAGCCCCCCCACCTTTTTGGCAGAAACAATGAAGCATATTGTTCAGCGTCACTTAGGGATAATTTCAGACCGTCAAAACAGCTTCTGTTTTAGCAGCGATGTGTTAATGGGCCCGCGCGGGGCTGGGTGTGAGAACGTTCCAAGCCACACACACATCAAATGGGGGGCAGAGGTTAATGTGGACTCTCTGATTTGGGTGGCTGGGATTTTCGCAACCTTTCCACCGAGACGGAAATCGGGGAGGGAGAGCAGTGGGGCTGATAATGTGATATAATTAGTTGGACAGTTTCTGGGTCAGAAACATCACCGGGAAAAGGCAGATTGTGAATGGGCCACCTGGACCGCAGCAGGGGTAATCAGGCCCAGCAGGTGGACGCAGGATGTCTGTGTGAGGTGACGCTCTGCCAAAGGCTTCATTAGAATTCCAGGCTGTGAGAGTTGAACATTGAGTCAATGCAAGACGTCATGCTGCATGTTTCAACACGCTCCCCATATTACTGGCCATCCAGTTGTTTAAATGCAGATTATAACCTTAGGCCAGTCTTTGAGCTTTGTTTGGATATACCCCCTCTGAGGACTGGACAGTTTGTCAATGGCACAAAAACTAAAAACTTCCTGTGAAGCATTAATCAGCATCAGCAGTCAAACCTCCATAATTACAGAGAGATTAAAGCAGGTTTCTGTTTGGACTCGTCCTGGACTCTGAACACTGCGCTCACCCCAACAATACTAATGATAATAATATTAAATGTCAGAATGATGCATAAGGAAAGATGGATTTGTATGCATTTAATCCATTACAAAATGCTAAAAATGTCAGAATAACCTGAAGCATACCTGAAAGAGAACCTGGTGTTTGTAAGGGAACCCTGCCGACGCTGCAGGTCATGACCCTTCAATGACCCTTCGTTCAATGACTTTATTCATGTCTTTTGGTTCAGGTTGAATAGATTGCTGTGGAGGGAAACCAGAGTTCACTGTAAAGAACATTACATGAATATTTAAATAATGTTTATTAGTTTGACAACACTGGGCACAATGACTAACTGGAAAAAAATACAATCATGGGCTAAAAAAACATACATAATCCTCTAATGCCATCAGTAGTTTGTCTTTGAGGATGGTAAATGACTGAAGAGCAGAAGTGTCGAACCCTTAGCCAGAGGTGTCAGAGGTCAAGTGGATGTGGTTAATGTACTGTAAATGATTTGGGACAGGAAATAAGATCAAAGTAAATAAGATAAATAATAGTCCAGGTGACTTGCTAAACTACAGTACAGATAAATTAATAGACAACCTTCACTTGTGAGGACATTAAACCACCTGGATAAAGAATAATTTAATATGATCAACCAGTGAATGTACATTACATTACAATGTGTTTACATTACATTGATCAACCTCTTCTACTGTAAGTGAAGAAGTATTTATTTAAATCGCACACCACATTTACTACAGAAATATGATGCACTGAAACTGTTTTAATACTTTATGATGTTTTAGAGTTAAACCAGCGAATATCAGAACAACACCACAGTATTTATTCTAGTCTGTGCTGTTACTCACTGATGTTTTCACATCATTATGCTGATGTCACTTCCCTG
>JAZGTJ010007637.1:0-22469 GCA_036877575.1 Botia almorhae
AGTTTCGTTGTAACGCTAGCTAAATATAAACCTCGGAACTGCATAAATCATGTCGAAATGGCTTTTTGGAGTTCTTCACTTCCAGTAGACTGAAGAACAATTGCTACACATTCCTCCTCGGTATATTTACTGTATGCAATTCAGGTCACTGTTGCTTATTGATACTTCAAGTGTACAAACAGCCCATTGCATAGAACAAGAACCAGGAATCATAAACCTGCATATGAACCTAGGTGCAGATTCATGTATCATACTGTAGGAGGCTGTCTGCTATGTGATCCTGCGGTTGTTTTACACCTTGTTTCTTGTTCTGAATAACACCGTGACATAACAGACAATTTATACTTATTATACTAAGTATTTATAATATGCACCAGTGGAGGAATGTAAACACACTGATTTGTGTGTCATGCTGTAATTAGTGTTATGGGGCTTATATAGGTTATTAAAGTGAGGATCTGAGGCCTGTTACTTATACATGCCCACCCTCCCCCACAAAGCACCACCCACGCAGTCAAACCTGCCACTGTCAAGTAGCGCTTGTCACACGTACTGTCTGTTTGATGCAACCTTCTAAATGCACTGATTACAGATCAGTGGGACAGATCTTCTACAAGCAGCTGAGCCACTGCAGGTCATTTAAGGTAACAAGGTCTTGCGCAGTAATAAGGATGTGGTTTTGTAGGAAATGTGCTTTTCTGTAACCAATAATATCACATCCCTCGCTAAGTGAAAATAATGTGGTCTGCACAGCCTTTGGAGACTTGGAGATAACAATAAAGTTTTAAAAATTGCTCTTAATTTAAGAGAATTACAGCACAACTGTAACAATACAGTGGAATGATATTGTTTGGATAATTTTAAGAGCATTTTTTACAGCTAATGAACAATAAAACATTGACCACCAAAATCCATTTAAATTTAAAGGGGTCACACATTTAAAATGGCAGATATTAGACTTACGGAAATATTAATCAAGTTTGTCTTCAAAAGGCAACAACTCTAAAAAAGTGACAGCTTCTCCCAGCTTTCCTCATCTTTCAAATATTTTATGTACCCGAAGCCTCATGTATTTCCTTGGGATGTAGATGTGCGTTTCGCAAAGCAACAGCAGGTCATGTACATTTACCTTTGTGACTTGAAACTGCAGCTACAAAATGAGAATAAACAATGTTATCGTCCATTGGTGTGGACGCTGTCCGCTGGTATGGACTCTAATAGTTATTTTTTTGTGTAAACTGGCCTCAGATCAGCATAATGAACTAAGGACTGCCTGAATGTAACATTCTTACTGGCAGCACACTTGGACAAACACGTTCTACACAGAACTGGAATCTGCCATCTGTATGATATGATTTTAAAGCATTTCATATAGGTGTATCTGGGTGAACCATTCTTCTAACTTTCCTTTTCAATCTGAAGTTCCCCTCATGAACTTCATATTCTCTTCACTGACATATGCAACATCAAACAAATCTTCCCACAACCTGCTAGAGGAAAAAGAGGAAAATCGGCACTTGGCAATCAAACAGGCAGTCCTTACACACAGCCTCTCATTCTATAAACAAACAAGCTCCGCATTTACCCGTCCAAAGCTCCATCAGCAGCTAGTGATGCGTACAACAGGGGAATGAGAGGCACATGGGCCAGAACACCAAAAGCCCCATACAGGGACAAACCTGTTGGTCTGAAGGTCTTGTTAAAGCTCCTGAATGAACAGGTTCGTTGAGGACAAGCTCACCTGCCATAGGTGGAGGAGCCGTGAGGGTTAATGAGTGGCCTGTTGCTATTTGAGCTTAACTTGTGTTCTTAGCATACTCATAGACAGACAGAACTAGACCGGATTTACGGATCTTGATAGATACGGTCTAGACAGACAGATCCAGATAGATAGTTACACAGTCAGACAAAATAGTTTAGACAGACAGACAGATCCAGACAGTTACCCAGATGTAGATATATACAGTAGTTAGACACACAGATCTAGACAGCCTGTTACATAAACAGACAGATCAATATAGACAGACAGACAGATAAACATCTCAATGTGTATGATAGTTTGATACAGTGGATAGACAGATCTAGCGAGACAGACAGATTGAAGGTTAGACAGATAGCCAGATAAATAGACAGACAAACAAACATTTAATCATATAATAAATAATTCAGGGGAAAAAATCAAGGTGAGACAAATAAACCATGCAACAGTAAACCAGTTTTAAAACCTAAGTTTAACCATAACAAGCTTGCAAATATCTTCTTTTATTTTATCCTCTGGTCAAATCCACAAAGTGAACACTGGGCATTGAGGTCTGGATTAATGCTTAACCCGTACCAACAATGCTAAATACGGAAATGGGACTTGCCACGCTTTTCCACTGCAGTAATCTTACTGACATATGAAGCGTCTCTAATTACCCGGACACATCTATTCAAAATGCTTTCAAAAGATGCGACCTCTCGCGCTCTTACAACCCTTAAGCTGATAAACCCTTTAATTTCAAAAAGCCCCGGATCAGTTCTCCCTTAGATTCAAAAACTGCTGAGAAAATGATTAATCAAAACAGCGATTACAGCCGTCTGATGTCACACAGACTCCCCACTGCTTCTCAACGGGGGGCAGCTGCTAACCATCACTGCTGCTCTCATGGAAAAAAGCCTGCGATTCTTACACCTCATTGACAATAGATGCTATTACGTGCAACTGGAGATTTGTGTCATTGTCCATTCTCCACTAAAAAACAAGCCAGAAGACAAACTGCAATTATATATATCCTATGACATGTCAGACAATATTACACTGTGTTTAGAATTAAAAGCATAACATTCATCTGGAAGACTTTTGTGTATTTAAATAATTCAAGATCATAACAATATAATCAGGACCAAAAGGGACCCCACTAATTACATAAGGACTGTACTCATATAAACAAATCTCTCTCAACTGACTCATGTCATTTCTTCTGTAGAACAGGAGAAATTTTCAAGAGCACTTAATGGTGTTCTTTTGTTGTTGTTTGTAATTGTATTGTATTGTAAAAAAGAAACTCCCACAGATGTTCCCAAAAACCTTTATAAATATTTTGGGTGTTCATAGCAGCTGTGTTTGTGAACAATCATTTCTCTGCGTTTCTTTATGACCCGAGAAAATCCTGATGAGAATTACAGCTAAAAAGAGAGCCATTCATTTCCTAAAACCCATCATCTCAATGTAACAACATTGTGAAAAGCTAATTTTGTAGTAGAAGGTCTGGGCCAACCCACAATACCATTAAATAACCTCCTACTGCCTTAAATAACCCCACTAAAGCAGTTTTTATTTAAAATACTGTTTATTTTAGCCCACAGTTCTGTCCCGGCATTTTGCTAATTCTCAGTCATTTCCCACTGCCAAATCACAAGACACCAATAGAGTGTAAAGTACTAAGGGTTCACAGTTGTCAGAGAGAAGAGGAGCTTGACCCTTTCAGCCTCACTGGATAAAAACTCAATTACCTTAGTTGCTTCACTTTCTTAGGAACTATGCCAGCACGTTTTAAATGACAGTTCTGCATTTTTGTGGAATCTGTTAACAATTACATCAGTACAAGAGAAAAGACATACGTTACACAAGAGAAACAGCTCTGTTTTTCTTCTCTTCAAAATGAATAATTCTCCACCAGGCATCTCTGGATAGTTGGTTTTGAGTGCGTATTGCGCGCTAGCCCCATGGATTGTATGACATCCTTTGACGCGGCGCCACACGTATAACAGGGTCAATAAAAAGCAGATGTTTTTTTCTTTTGACACTATATGACAGAAGCTGCCAGTAAGAGATGCTTCCAAGTTCCAGTGGCCGCGAGCGCTTTTTGCACAAATGTTAAAAACACAGCTACAAATAACGTACCAATAAAAAGTGAGCGAAAGCGACGGCGGGCATTAAAAACAGACTTTAATGTTTTTACTTTATAGGAATTTTTACGCTCAAAGATACTCTGAGGCAACGTTATAAAACCTAGCTAATTTTAGGGTCAGCGTCACGATGGCCCGTTTCCTCCTCGCCTCACATCTGTTAAAGCGAGCTGTGTGCATGCTGTAGGGAAATATCTCCATCCTGTTATTAGACACACCTGTAGCCTCAGTCAATCAACAGCATTTGCTGCAAATAAAGCCTTTCCAAACATGAGCAGGGCCAGCCATAGCCGTTAGCGAATAAAACTCATGCTAACAGAAGTGCTGCCTCGGGAAATACAGCTTGTTCAAAATCCCTGTTTACTGGCTGCAGTTCATTGCATGCCTTGAAGGAAGATTTGAAAATTGCAAAATTACAATATTGTGGGGTCGTTTAGACACAGTCACAACTCGGCGACCAACACGTAGCAGCTTCCCACCAAATCTAACATCTGTCTAGTGTCTGAAGCCTGACCAACACGGAGGAATCCTTTTAGGTCCGGATGGGTCAGAACCCACGTTTGGAAGTCAGGAGAAAAGCAAGAGAACTCAAAGTAGGGGGTTGCTCTGATGATTTTAGAGGTGAAAATCACCCACAATCCACTTGAGATGAGAAGATCAGAAGGATTTGGCACCAACCCAATTCCTACCACTTACTGCAGGAGAAATCTGCTCCCTGGTTCAATCCTCAGGCTATGGCAGAGTTTGTGTGCCAAGGTTATATAATGTTTCATCACCCTGTGACTCATGCACTTTGGTTCTTGTTAATCACAAATGCACTCCAGTTTTATGGCTTTGGGCAATTCTGACTAGAAAAAAGACCAACCAGATTAATGCTTTTAGGGAGTTTAGCAGAGGGTAAACTATAATAAAACCTTTAATTACATATTTCCACCGCAGAGTCATTTGATCTCAGGGCCCAAAAATGAAGATCGTCATCCAAGGCGTCAAGACCCTTAATTAAGACATCAGTGGTTTTGGAGTTCTGATGTATTGAACCTCCTTTGCTTCATATGCCATGAGAAAAGGCAATGTTCAAAAATCACTTTTTCCTGTTAATACCATGCAACAAAGCCCTTTATTTTGTACAGTTTCAAACCTGACGCTTCAAGATGCATTCCATTGGTTTCCATGAGTCTCATTCCATGAGACACGCAAGAACTGTGATTTTGGAGTCACCGATTTCAAACCTGATGGGATACAGTGAATTCTTTAAGCAAGGCTTGACTTCAAATGCTATCACATGACTTTGGAACACTTTGAATATATAAGTCACACGGTCTACTGTTGTGGTAGATTCAGGGTGCTTTGACTGTATACATCCCCATTTACATTAGCTGTATAACAAATATTACACTGGAAATTTCCACAGAAGACAACATTATGAATATCCAACAGTCAATGACAACACTTTAACCTCAAATTTGTATGACCATAGTTATACCTATATAAATTTAAGAAGCAAGCCTTTAAATGTAAATATTACAAGCTGATTCCAAGTTGACAGAAACACCAATTCATTATGCATCATGCCACTGTTAAACTAAACAAAGAAATAAATAAAATGCCTGTATTATTTGTTCACTATGCGCACACAAGTCAAATACAGATTCACAGCAGGACTGGTGGCGACATGTGAGGCCACCAGAAGAGACAGTTGACATGTCTGTGCATTGCTTCAACTAAGCAATTGGGCAAGTAGCCATCCCACAGCATCAGACAGCGACTTAACATCAGCAGGATACCACCATGACACAACTGTGGAAACATCAGAAACAGGCACAGGGACGGCTGACAGATCACTGTGAGGTTGTTTAATAGAGATGTCAACAGTGGAAGTGAGCCCTGTAGCCTGAACGAAGCTAAATGCACTTTTAAGCCAAAAAGTATTATTATTTTTGGCCAATATTATTATTTGCTCAAACAAGCTGAGATGAGTAAAGGTTAAAAGGTGAAGTGTGAGGGTAGACATGCATGAGGAAATGCTTTAATTTGGGCAAAGTTTTTGGTTCATTTACATCCGATTCACTGATTCCTTCCACATAAAAGAAGCAATTGTCCATGGTTTTTACTACCTTCTCCACTGACGGCACGTTTTTAAGAATTGGTTTTCAGAGACCAGAACAAAGAACAAAACAACAAAAAAAGAAGTCAGTACAAACAATATCCAAAAAGCCAATGTGAGTCGATCACCGAAAGCACTACGGGTTTGAAGCAATTCTGGAACTATTGCATGAAAAGTATAGATGAGCCAAAATGAGCAATTAAAAGTTCACACTGAGTGTCTACCAAATTAAACTTCCTCCTGGAGGTTGTTGGCAATGTTAGCACAGGCTGAATTCACTGCTCTGCTGTACTTAAGTTGTGAACATATTAACTCACAAATAATAAATGTATTTTCTTTCATTTTCCCCAGCTCATCTCCGTAACATACTTTAGCAAGAATGTGAAGCTAGCAACACAAGCATGGTTTCATACATTGTTGCATTCCGTGACGCGCTAGAACGCAGTTCTGTGCTGAATCATGCATCACATTTTCATAGTTGCAAAGGCCATAAGCAAGAGCATTTTTTTCCCTTCATGGTCAGTTTGTCTTTCAGGTTAACTGCTATTATAGAAGAGCAACAGTTTGAAGTCAATCTTGCCGAGCAAGTTAATGTTAGTTAAACTGTCTGTATTTTTCTAGCTAGTTATCAGAACACCAACCCAGATATTTGAAGGCAACCATTCCCCTGAGCATGGAGGTTTGTTACTGTCACAATAATCCAAAAATGCATGCTAAATAGGTACAATGGGACCCCACTTTTGAAATGTGTCAGTCAAATGCCTGCATCTACGTATGGGTACTAGCATAAAGTATGTTTCTGGCTAAAGCCCTGCCTATGATATAATCGAACTGTAGTGTTTACAACAGTTTTTCTCAAAAGTAAGCATTCCTAGAATGAGTTAATGTTATTTAGAGACTGCAGATGCTGCAATAAATTTAGCCTATTAAATCATAATGAACTTTAACATGATTGCTAACGCAGATGTTGTGGTAAAGAAAAAGTCTGACCTGCACGTTTCTGTGAAGTTTGTCCCTATTCCTGTCCAAAATCGACTTGACAGTGTGATAAACAGACTGAATAAACAAAGAGAGGCATTTTGCAGTCCAGCTACAGTACGCTATCACCCAAAACTTGTACTTGGACGGCACATTTGTCCAGGGTCACGGCCCAACAGCTATTGTGTTATTTTCCTTCCACAGACTTCTGGGAACAGAGTGGTCTCAAGTTCTTCAGATAGTGAGTGAGATTAAGCCTTTTCTACTGGCTGTCCTTTTGCCCCATTTCTATCTATTCTCACTAGGTAACTGAAAACCTCAAAGTCTGTTCTCCACTAGGATTTACCATCCACACTCCTATTGTCGCTATTCACAACATTACAGTGTGTCTGTTGAAAGAGACACAATGGTTTCTGAAAGAGGTGCAAGTGTAGTGTGAAATAAGGAGTTAAATTTGGCAAGCGGAGTGTTTATAAAGCCGCGCAGAGCCTTTCTGTAGAGCGGCCAGCATCTCTTTAGCAACTGTATGCCCACATTCCTTCCATAATCTCTTTTGTCACATATTGCAAGCATATGTAGCTGTAGCAGCAGGGTCACACACACAGACAATTCTCAGCTTGTAACCGCCACTATTGCTTAAAGGGACATATTTCAGAAAATAGGATTTTCCTGGGCCTTTTGAAGTAAGAGTTTAATGTACAATGCGGACAGACTCGACTCGTGCATGCACACACTTATTATATACTCGCGACCCATCGTCATCCCTAGCTCATGACTTTTTCTTTTGTGGAACAATATATTAAATATCAATTTTAACCTGCATAAAAAAATGTTTTGTCTAAAACTCACATTCAAGTCATTATTCACTGATCATCACTGACTTTGACCAATGTAGACAAAGCTAACATATGACTTCATGAGACTTAATATAGCACCTATATTATAGCTTTTATTGTGTTTTTTGTTGTTTTAACAGCTGTCACTAACTACAGTTTCCACACATTTTTGTGGAAAAGACCTGCATGAAGATGCATAAAATATGCATTTGTCTGCTCCATATAGGTTTGATATGATTTACAAATTTTTAGGTTAACTGTTACTTTAAATTGGGACAACAAACCTAAGGTGAGGAGGGAAAAAATTAAGATGATTACAATGTACAATACGGCCTAAAATTAAAGATTTCAATTATGATCATTTAACAAATAAAAATTATAAATCTGCAAACTGGTTGGTCTGGCTGGTCATTCACAGGTCAATCTGAATTAGTCTGAACCCAGCGAGTGACATTATCAGCACACAGCCTCACTCAGCAGAGAGAAAATCTCTGTTTGTCACACACAGCCAAATGTACCGTTTACTGATAGGGAAGCCTGTATAATCACCTGCAGATAAGGTCGTCTTTTTCTAGCCGCCAGCACTGAAATCAAAGCTGAGCGGAGGGGCACGGCTTCATAACGTGTGATGAGCGGGGATCGGCCCGTTTTTCATCAGATCACTGACACAGTGACGACAGCCGCCCTTAGCAATCTCAAAAGCTCAGAGCAGCTGTCGGCTGATTCTGCAGAGATGGGTGGCACAGCAGAGCTCCTCGGGCCAACAGAAGATCTCCGCCACTCTCTCTTGGATGCGAGATTGCCGCCACTGCAGACGTTTATTTTACGACGTTGGCGGGTCTGGGCTTTGGCAGTAACCGGGCAGAGCCTGTAACTGATTTACGAGCAGCTTTCTCCACTCTGGCTGATGCAAGTGTCCTTGTAAGGCACTGCCAACACAGACTGTCGCTTGATACCCTGCAGACGGCCAGCACCAAACTCAACTCCACATACTGTACCCATACATCTCTTTCTCACACACACACACACACACACACACACACAGAAGGAGGCTGCATAGACTAAATATACAGGTCACAAGTCCTCTGATATTTTATGAGAGTACAAGGTTGGAAAAATGGCAAAGAAAAAATGACATGCTTCACTGGCTGCAGACATTACGAGCACAGATGTGTGTGTGACCCTATTAAGGCTGAAACTGAGGCCCAGTCAGTCAAAGATTCAAACAGAAGCCATTTTTCTTTAGAGACAACATGAAACAAATATTCAAGTGATATAATGTAGGACAGGGACATAAAGTTTTTAAATCAGAATTTCATTGGATTGTGTGGCTATGATATTATTGGTGAAAAAAACACTTCTGCTCATGCCTCAGTTTGCCAAAGAAGAAAGATTAGAGACAAGCTTTTATTAATAACATGTACTGATGAGTCATACACCACAAGACAACTACATTTATCAATAGAGTAAATTTACTTTGTTAAATTTAATAGCAATTTGACTGTAAATGACATGTTCTGCGGCATGTTAAAAGGGAATTTTGAAATGGTCTGGGACTTATCTCTGATTGAGTGAGAAAGCAAATCTCTGGCTGATGGATAACAGAACATACGGAGTGGAGTGAGACAGAAAGACAAAAAGCAGGTGACGCGGCCGACTGAAAGAGACTTTGAGAAGAAAAGAGAAGAACTCTAACTAATACTCCAGTGACACACAGAACCGCCTCTATTCTACCCCTCAGAAATAGGGTTAAATGAGCCACTTAAGACCCTGCTGTAGCACAACCTCAGCTCAGCTTTGCAGCAGGCCAACGTCACACCCCTATTAATGCCTTTAAAGAACACAAACACGACAGTCGCACTATATTCGGTCTCCCATGAAGAGAGGAAAGACGATTCTTCCTCATGCTGAGACTGCAAATAGAAACAACATTGGCCAGTTAAGATCTTTAAAGCTCTGCCGGACACGAGATGTTATTACTTCAAGACAAACATGCTTATCTGGACCAGCCCAGCCCATTTACATCTCCCATTAAGGGTAAAATAAACCCAGAGTAAATATCCAAGACATCTGATCTAGCATCACACAATCTCTTAGGATTATTTATGGCTTATTATTACATTACGTCTTATTTTATCCTGCCAATGGCGATACAATTTTGACATGTGATGTAAACGTGGTAAAAGCGAAGCCATGATACTTCAGCTATGAAAAACATACAAAAAATAATTACATTTTATGGATGAAAAATGACTTGATCCGGATTTATATTATTTTAATAATTTAAGGATAAATTATATTACAATTTGCTTTTACTCAAAGTAACTTAAAAATGAGGAAAAACCTGCAACTTATAAAAGTAACAGAAAAAGTGCAGAACAGATATCTGAGAGGAAAAGTAGAAACCAAACACAGAGAGGCTGAATGCATTGTTGGATACACAGAAAAACAATACAGGCATGAGATCATAATTGTGTTTAGAGCACAGCTGGAATGATTCTAAATAACTAGATATAAACATTTTAGGGTACATTTGTAATCTTAAACATGAGAAATTGTTAGTACCCATACAGTACCAACTACCCAAAAATATACAATCTCTATGAAAATCTCATCTTTTTAAGCATGAAGCATAAAATGAAAACAAAACACAAAAGTAGCTTTGATTTATGACAAATCATTGTTGAACTGGACCGAAACAGGTTTCTAAACATTGTTTCTAAATGAATTTTATGAGTAATAAATGCATTTTTGGCCCTAAAAAATGAACTACGTCTGGAAAAAACAGTCATCTAAAATGCAAGATATAATCCAAGTCAAACATGCCTGAATCTGACTGCTTATTCTCTTCCTATTATACACACACACCACTTCTCAATGCCTGTATCTGTAATAGCAACAACACTGCATGCAATGCATTCGGCTTTTCGTGTGGTTGCGGATTCCAATTTTATCTTAAATATTTATATTGCTGCCTATGTAAAACGGTATGAGTCATTAAACGTCCATCACCTGCTCGTCAGTGAGACGTGCCAAGACATGCTGCAGGAGGTGTGGCCGATGCAGTGGACAAAATGGATACCAGCATAAAGGAGCAAATCTGAGTATGATCCAATGGTATTATCCATGTAAACACGCAAACCCATGGAACAATACGGCAGTTAAATACCAACCTAACAATTGGGTGGTACACTGTATGGATGAGGCAGTGTTAATTTAATTAGCTAGACCAAAATAACACTCGCTCACCTCAGTGTTTACAATGCAATTTATGCAATGCTAAACCTGCGTTTAGAATAACGATCAGGATTAGTTATTTATCATTTTTTGAAGGTATTCCACATTGAACAAAGGTTATTTTTAATTACTGGTATACCTGAGCTGTAACCCTGAAATATTTACAACCACAAGATCTTATTTCTATAAACAGAAGAATATAAACACAAATAAAAGTGCTCTGAGACACAGTAATAATTTCCAGGTTTGTTTTTAATAAATGACAGAAAACAGGCCCGCTAAATATCTGAAGAGCAAATGTGCTTTCAATAATGAAATACCTTACAAAAAATGAGAAAAGCTGCAGTACATAGTCATTAAACACAACTCATTGTTACAGTATATTTAAAACCAATAAAACAGAAAATCATGTAGATTTATTATAATAGTGTGTTAATATAAATCCAGGGCAAACTGTCAGTATCAAAGCGTAAGTTTTATTAATTTTATGAACTGTTTTATTTCTACAATCAACGATATTATTAGATATTTTTATTATAATGGTAACTGATATTATCCTAACTACCTTTTTTATAGTTTGTCTGTGTCTCAAAAATGAATGAGCTGTCTAATTAGATAGCAGGGGGGGGTCATCATATATGAAGAAAAATGCTGTTTAGGTAGGCAGCTAATTTTGACAGTTGATGGGGTAATGGTTAATATGGGTTTACTGTGGTTTGTGAAGGATGTGTTTTAACTTGTGCAGGGTTCAGTAGCTGATATTCATAGAGCCTTCGGCTAAAAATAAAAGGACACCCACTCACAACTAAAGCTTTAATATTTTCTGGGATTATAACTGAATACTGTTATATGGAATCATATAACAAAATTCACAGTCTAAATGTGACTATTTTTCATATTTCTGAATTATTTCTTTACCAGCTGCAATCACCAAAAATCTCTTTTAGTATTAAAACAGCTGCACGAAATGTATAAAACTGCCACGATTTGTAGAGTTCAGGAATAAACTAAATGCATTAGATTCACGTTTCCTTATTGTAAGTGAAGGAACTTAAAGGCTTGGCTACCTTAAAACGACATTAAGCTTCGTTTTGAATACAAAAATATAGCTGCATGATTTTAGAAAATATGTATCTGATTCCTGTTCAAAATCCAATTTTAATACACCTGCCTTATCGTACGATCTGACCAGGTCAAAGAGTGCACGCGGGTGAACCTCAAAATCTCATTTCGTTCATTTTGTTCTATACACCAGCATACTTTTACTCGATTCTTTGTATTTTAAAAGACAAACATATAGTTAAGCTGATCTCCAGTCGCGTGTCATCTTTATCTAGTCCACAGGTTTTCTTATATCATCTATAGGCTCTTACCTTTTTGTGTCTATCTTTAAAAGGCAACGCCGGCCATGTCATTTCCTGCAAGAAGTCCTGCCACTGTTTCTGGTCCTGATCCGATGAGATGAAGACGATTTCCAATTTGTCTTTGTGATCTGATGATTTTTTAAACTTGCTATAAAACTCGCAGAGACTCGCGTTAAACTGCTTGCAGGGACCGTTTAAACTACAGCCGAAGTAGAGCCCGAGCAGGGACAGCTTACTGCCCAGCGCATGAACATCCACCTCGGCTTTCTCTCCGTTGACGAGCCGCTCTCCGAGCAGATCCACCAGAAACTCCGACATCGCTGCTGAGGTTTCGAAGAGGGCTGATTTTGGTTTTGTTGGCTTATTCAGGTGGTTTGCAATAAAATCTAAAATGCTCGGTAGAAATCCACCGGCCCTGGTGCTCAGCTTTGGCCGTGTTGAAGTAAACGCGTGGATTAGGAGGACAGCGGCCGTCGCTCGTGTCCACTGTGAGCCGTGTTTAGGAATGTGCTTCAGTTATACACTGACTCTTCGCAACAGCGCCGACTCGCGTTGCGTGACTTTAGTGACATCTTTTGGCAAGATGCTGCAATTGCACATAGACACATATTTCCATAGAAAATGGAATTTCCATAGAAATATCTTCAAATATAAAAACCATGTCAGTTAAAATGCCATCTGATCACGTTTTTATGTCTATGCATGTAAAACATACAACCCATTTGGTTTTTAATGTAGGGGATCTGCCCTGTACAACAGCCTATTTTTTTTCCAATATCTAAAAACATACAGTAGTGGCCAAAAATGATGTCTGGGTGGGATAGTTGCACAATATTTGCTTTTGTATAATATAAAATGGAGAATAAGAAACAAAGTTGGTTTAGACATTTAAGACAGATTTTTTAGACAAATTTGCCAAAAGAGACAAACTATTAAGAAATGTTTCATTCCAATAATGCAATGGAATTAATTGTTAATACATTGTTGAACCTTCCTCGTTTACGGCAGCCTTTGTCCTGAGCATTGACTCAATAAGTGTGTTGTGCATGTAATTTTTTGGCAAGCCTCCCTAAATTCTTTCCAAAGCTGAACTTCGGCCAACACTCCAAGAACATCAATGCAACTTGCATACAAGATCTTAATATATTTGAATACAGGGTAAGGACATCACTTTTGGCCACTGCTGTAGATATAAAAAATCATTCACCATTAAACAATCAAAATAATTAATCATCGATACATTCTCTATATGCTTTTGGTCAACTTGCTTTTGTGCATAGTAAAACAATGATGTCACAGTAATTATCTCTTGCATAACACGTTCAGCTGAATTACCGGTTAAAGCAGGTGACATACAGCAGGTCAGTACAAACAGAACTGTTAAAGGTCACTCTATGTTGTCTAAAACTGAAAACAGATTCTGTATAATAAAGATCAGCATACCAAACAGAAAACTATCCTGCTTCATATTAAGCTACATCATGTATAAATACAAATATACAAATATAATTACATAAAGAACTACATATAAAACTTTTTAATAAAGCAGTACATAAATAACAAAAATATTAAAAATAAACTCAGGTACTCTTGTCATAGTAATGTTTTATTTTGTTCTGATCAGACACAAAAGCACAAAATGGCAATTAAAACAAAATCTTAGCTTTAAAGAACAATCACGTTTTCTGATATAACTGCTAACAAGATTAAGACGTAAACCGTTTTCATTATACATGTATATTGAGATTTTAATTCAGCCAGTTGCCTTAGTGTCAAAATAATGTTTTTGAAAAATCACTTAATTTTCAGTCAAAGTTCATTTTAAATAACTTATGATTTCACACTTAAAGCTTTCTTTTATTCACACATATTTGATGTGCACAATGCTTTGAAATCAACATGATCGACACAGGACAAACCTACTGCACAATTCCAGAGCCTTATTTTTTTTGCTTAACCATTCAGCTTTCAAGATCATAATTTACAATTGACATAACAGCACAAAAATCTTGCAGATCATTGAAAGAAAAGTTGGACACTTATGAAATGTTGCAGTTGGTATACAGCAGCATTGTAGGACGCTAATCCTCTGTAAACATCATTCGAACCAGATCTGGTTTAAAACACTCCTCTTCAACCAGCTTTTGGGGCTAAAACAGCATAAAACACATCAATATATATATGTATCATTTTTAAGTCTAGACCTAAATGTGCATCACTGAGTTTAGTGCATTTACAAGTAGACTACATATTGTTTTAGTCTATTGATCAAACACATGTATTTATCTTTACCGTTCCGTAGCGAAGCAGTGTGGGTACACCAGTCAGCTTTAAAATCTTCTTAAAGTCATTGTTTGGATCCTTCCAGCTGCCAAGAACAAAACAAAAGTGAATGTAGATGTGTGGTGAATCTGTATTCTTATGATATTACTGGGCAGCTGGACACAATGTGGCATTTGATAAGATGGATATATTTTTAATGTGGCCTCTCTTTTTAAAGACATTTATGTGAATGTGTAGCTTTTGTTCTTTATGTAATTTGTATAAATATTTATAGTAAGTATATAAATATGTAAATTCTATTTTTATATCAAATGTTCGTATTTTCTCAGACCCCTAAAATATTTAAAATTTCCTTAAAAAACATTAAGTAACTCCCTCTTCATAATCATAAGAGGATGTTTATAAAATGTTAATAATCATAAGGAGTAAGGAGTGATCATAAGGAGTTACAAAATGTTTTTGGCCTGGATCTTTTTAACATTTGTAATTTGTATGTGTCCTGTTTCCAATGTAAAACATATATAATAAAAGATATTTCCATATTCATTTTAATACTCTATTGACACGAAGTGCAGGCAAAACATGCTATAGCAACTGTAACGTATTTGTGAAATGATGAAGTAGGTCAAAGTCACATAACTAAACAGGCCCCTGAAAATGATCATGTTGTGAATTGCTCCATTTAGGGATATAAAATCACATCAAGATAGAACTGAATTGTATCATCAAGTTTGTATAAGAATATTTTATGTTCCAACTGTAAAGACCAATTATAAAATAATTGCACTGAGGCTCTAGATCCCTGAGAACCTGTTGGATTTGAAAAAAAAATGCAAATTTGAAAAGAAATCCAGGAATTGTCTTTTACTGTATTCTGTGATTTACTTATAACACCATTTTGTGTGTAAAACATAGTTCAGGCAAACTATATAAATGACAACCATTAATATAATTCTATATGAACTTAATTTATTGAATTTATACATTACCCTATCTTCTGATAAACGTGTGCGTAACTACAAAAAAATGTTTTTTATTATGCAATCACCAGACTGACAACCAATTTTACTGTATACTCACTAAGGTCTTTCTCCTACTTGGCAGTAAATAAAGACAGATCCCTCTGGAAGATGAGCCATCTCTCCTCTGACCATTGGCTCTGCTGCAAGGCATTAAGAAACCATTCTTTACCATTTGATTAATTTACCCAACACATACCGTGTTTTGTATTACATTTAAGTGTTAAGGTCTATTTAAAATAAGTTCTGTACCTTTCACACAGTCCGGACACCAGCTCTTGCCCTGGTCATCTTTATTCCCAGAAAAGTACGCGAATATGTCTTTTCCCTTCCGTTCAGACACAGCTTTACAAAACTCCTCATAACCGTGAACGGCAACCTCCTCGTATTTCGCCATTATTTATTTAGTATTTACTTTGAATCCGTTGTTTCCAACTCCTGTAGTCCCCACCCTTGCAAGAAGCTGACGTTTAACACGTTACTCAGTATGATAATTCAATGTGCGACACTTGCGATAACAGCGAAGTAGGTTTACACTTCCGCTAAAATATGAGTCGAACATTTAAAATAAAAGTCTCATGAATGACGTTATAAATTAATAATGAATATTATGGAATGTATTATGGAAATGTTAATGATTCATCTCTGCTGTCCTAGGTTTATTTATGAAGCTCGCGACCTAATTTTGATTACAAAGTGACAATGTTTTTTGTAACAACCAATTTTCATAAATCAAAGGTGAGGCAACTGGTCAGAGGTCAACATTTTATACACTGTACATTTCCAAAACTCCAAACACATTTCATTTAATAAATTTCTTCATAAAATCCATATTACTGTTCGTAATATGGATTTTTCACTGCACTCATTCGTGAAAAATCACTTCACGAATGACTGCAGTGAGCTCCTTTGTGGAGGGAAAATTTAAGCCTATTTCCACCACATAACAATGGCTTGCAAAATATGTAAACAGGTAGAAAGATGCTTTTTGCCCCCAGAATGGTAATAGCTATAATATTTATCAAGGGGCTTAAGCTAACCAGGCAAACCCTGATCCCCAGTTCACTTGAATCAAAAATGTTATAAATGTATTAATTTATAGGTTATGTTAAAAATATGTACAAAAATATGTAAATTTTAGGATTACAGACTTGCTTTTGTTTGAATGGCACATGTGAAATATATGATTTATATATAATGCACATATATGATGTCAGTAAAAAACGTCAAGCCTATTTAATTTTGGATGCCTTTTTTCTAGAATGAACATTGTCAGATTTTCCAGCTTCTGTAAGACCTTCTCCATGATGTATGCAAATCCATTGGTAAATATAACTGCAAGCAGCGTTTACAGGTCCAAGCACACCTATACAAACATTATACATCTTATTGAACACAACATTGTGATTATTTCTGGGAGAGGTTGATTACACCATATTACGATTGTTTATAATATGACCAATAGGTGGCGCTGTCGTCAAATGAATATGCCCGTCAGGGCCTGCGTCAAAGACAAACACACACAGCAAAATCCACATTTTTCTAACATCTGGTCAATCTGGTTGTTTATTAATGGTGGCAAAATCTTTAAGAGGTAAAATTAATTGTTTTTAACAAAATTAAAATGTTAAATGCCACAGTTGTGCCATATTTACAGCAACACACCCACCCACTATTTGGAATAATGAACAGTTTTATCTATTTAATACAGTAAATAAAGAACATTAAAATAAGTACATTAAAACAAACGGTATTAATTTCTATAGTTTCTACCGTCTCAACAAATTTTGTAAAATATTGCTTGAATATTCTCCTCAGAACCGCTGTAATAGCTCAAAACTTGCTCCCTCCTAACTCATCACAGTTGAGCCCGCCCCTTTTCAGGACCCCTTTCAAAGGTGAGAAACTGCTGAAATAGGATTTTTTTATGTCACTTAAAAATAAAAACAAATACACCATTTGTTCTCTTGGCTGGACTGTAACATTTTTGGTACAATCTTAAAGCAATATGTCATACTCGTCTATTCGCTTTATATCAGAACGTTTTATCCCCTTACATTTTTTCACGTCAAATTATAAAAATAAAACTATTTAAAATGATAACAATAATAATAAAATAATAAACTATTCAAAACCGTTGTATTTTTATAACTTCTTACTTGACAGACTGTTTCGATTTGTATTTAGTTTAAATATGTGAAGAACGTATTCAGCAAAATGTATTTTTATGGGATATAAAAGAGTATTTATGGGATAATGCAAGTAAAGGAACAGGAAAAATATGTGGAGAATAACGTGTCGTGGAAATTACTGTAAATTATGATTATGCTCTTTCACACCTTTTGCATTCAGCGTGAATCATTCACTGTCTGCACCTGTATTTTATTTGCAAATCGTAGTACACTTTTTAGCAGGTGAAACCGAAACCGTTTTGACATTGGCAATCGCTTTGCCCTTTATGGTGATATGTGGGAATCTAAAAAAGCTGTGATGGTACTACAGTCTCTCTTTTATTATAACACCGTCAAATATGTGGTGGCGCACAATAAAAAAGTTGGAGTTTTATATCGATTGTTTCAACTCACTGTCATTGGATATCTAATCGGGTAAGATTGATTTGCGCTTCAGAAACTAAATAGCGTGAGTGTTAACATACGAAACATTCAATTGTTTCACGGATTGCCTGCCTGAAGATTCAGCAGACCTTTTTTATGTTCATGCTTCATGTGTTTCCTAAACAGGTGGGTGTTCGTGATTAAGAAAGGATACCAGGCAATAGATGAAACTATTGAGAGCTCTGTAATAACAAAAGTTAAAGGAGTTGCGCTTACTAATACAACAGGTACTGGCGTACACCTGTGGGGGCCTGAGGACTATGTTATTCCACAACAGGTGAGTTGTGTCTCAAACAGAGACTTTTTTTCAGTGTTTCTAATAAACGACGTTTGTAGATTTTATTATATATGGTGTCTTTTTAGTTTACGTTTGTTTTCAGGGTGAGCATGTTCTTTTCATAACAACAAACTTTATCGAGACCCCAAACCAGAAATTAGGCACCTGCGCTGAGGTAGGAAAAATTTTAATAGATTTTTACTTCAATTTTATAAAACAATGAGTCTTTTTTGTATTTATATTTATATATGAATGTTTTTCAGAGTATGTTACTGACTTGTAACATACAGTATGAAACAGTATGTTACTGACTTGTACAGTATGTTATTGCAACTTTCATGTACAGATAAAAAGATTAAATTAAATCACTTGCTGCAACAATTTACCTTTTATTTAGCAAATAAGCACAAACGCCATGCGTAATGTTTTTGGTTTGTGTGCTTCAGGCATCATGTTTAATGTTAACAATATTGTTCTTTAGAACCCCAAGGTACTGGAAGCTATTTGCACTAAAAATGAAGACTGCACAGAAGGACAGGCTGCTCTCGCTGGCAACGGTATGAATCTGAACTAAAGACATAGTATAAACATAGTATGTAAACTTACATAGTATAAAATGCTTTTTACACAATCTATTCACCCTCATGTCACATGATTATTAAAATGCAATGGCTACTGTATATGGAATATAGCTTGTCATATGGGCAACATGGTAACAACAATCAGTATACCATAAACATAAAACAATAATATATTATTGTTACTATAGTAATACTAATAAATCATATGTTCTATGTCACTAAAGACTGTTTGTGTTATATGTAAAGGATAGGCAGTAAGGCATATTTTATAACCATCTTATCTTCAGGAGAGAACAAAGTTCATTGACCACACTGTGTAAATACACCACTTGCCATCCTAGAATTTCCCGCTGTGTAAAATATGTAAAAAGCCTTCTAAAATGATTCAATCTCTTTAGGAATAATGACTGGCCTTTGTTTAAAAAAGGACAGTAATCCTACTGGCACGTGTGAAATATACGGCTGGTGTCCCGTTGAAATGAGCCAGCGGCCAGAGTAAGAATATTTTCTATTAATTCTATTTTCTATTAAGTCATGTTCAAAACTTACATACCGCTAGGTGGCAGTAAAGAAAACAACAGTATGTTGACATTGCTTAAATAAAAGAACACTCATAAGTGAAATTTCGTTTTAGGGTTCCATTGTTGAAAAAAGCTGAAAATTTCACATTATACATAAAGAACTTCATCAGATTTTCCAAGTTTAACTTCTCCAAGTAAGAAATTAACTAATGTTTACAAATCTATCAGTAATCAGTAGAAACTCATAAAAGACAAGCATATATAATTATTTACTGAATATGACCAAATAATTCCAACAATAACATCTTTATTAAATTACTTTCTCCTTCTTAGATCAAATGTTCTAGACACACATAATGAAACGTATTTAAAGAGCTGCTTGTATGATAAGATTCATCATCCATACTGTCCTATATTTCGACTGGGTGATGTTGTGCACAAAGCTGGACAGAATTTTCAGAATATGGCTGTGCAGGTGAGGATGTTTAATTTAATACTGATGTATTGGTACGAAATAAACAATTTCACTAACTGAACATTATTTCATTGCATTATTCCGGATTAACTGTACAATTTCCAAAAATGTTTAACTGTACGTTATTTAACTGTATATTATGTCACATAATACCAGGGTGGTTCAGTTGGCATTCTGATTGAGTGGCGCTGTGATCTTGATAAGGGATACTCAAAGTGCCACCCACAATACAGCTTTACAAGTCTGGAAACAAAGACGACAACGAAGTCAGTCACAGCTGGATATAACTTCAGGTGAGTGAACAACAAAATTCATTTTAGTGCTCTGTCAACTGTCACTGTTTCTGCTGGAACCGACTGTAAAAGCACAATTTTTTCTCTTTTCTTTTATACAGATATGTTCGGTATTTCAAAAACGCTGCTGGAGAGGTCCACAGAACCCTTTATAAAGTGTTTGGGATTCATGTTGACATCATTGTTTATGGAACGGTACGGCACTGAAAAATGATTGACAACATTGATCATAAGGTTTTGCACAAACTTATAGGCCAGCTTGAGTGTATGCTGTCATTAAGGAGAACCAAATACAAAGAAATGTTTGTTTTGTTTAAACTTTTTCACTCAGGTTGATATGCCAATAACAATGCGAGATGGAAACTAGATTAAAATTAGACTAATGCTCAATAGAAACATTTGAACAATCACATTTAGGCTTTGAAATCTAATGTACATAAATGCTGTCTATTCCAGGCAGGAAAGTTTAATATTATTCCTACTGTTATCAACATAGGCTCAGGTCTTGCTTTAATGGGTGCTGTAAGTATGACTATACAAATGTTCACTTATAGAGGTGCTCTAAATTTCCAATGCCAAAAAAATAATTTAAAATATTTTTTTCTCCCCAGGGTGTATACATTTGTGATATGGTACTTCTGTACTTAATGAAACAGAGCAGTCTGTACAGAGAGAAGAAATTCGAGACAGTAAGCAGGTATGTAAAGTAAGCTTACATTAAGATTACAAAGAGTAAATCTAATCATTTAGAATTGTGAAGTGTTGTATGGTCAGTACATGCAATTGTGAGAGCATTGACTTGTATTTTACATCACCCCAGGAAAGCTATCACACCACAGAAGCCAGAAGATGTGAAGGAGAAGCCATCACAACAGGTCATGCTACTGTCTGCTATACCACCAGATCTTTAGACAGTGGAGGAACACCACATACACAGTTTTATATCTTATAGATCTAAGTGTTCCTGTATGTCCTCAAAGAAGTTTTAAATAGTATTTTTTCCATGGCTTACAAACTGTGAAATGATAAATGAGTCAACGATACCTCTATACTCTGGGGGAATTGTAAAACACATATTTGTAAAGTTTCTGTGGCTATTTAAAGGTTACAATTTAAAAACACAGATTTACACTGGGCTAATAATTCAGCGTTTATGATGATATATAATTCAACTGTAAAGTCTAAGCATTATGTGTGAAACCATTCTTACAGAAATGATAAATTATTTACCTGCTGTTTAAATAAACCATTGTGACGACATACTGTGGTGTCCAAATGTCACGCTTTAAAGGCACGAGACACATTTTTAAAGATTACTTTGTGCAGACATGGTGTAGCGTAAATTATGTCACTGACAAACAGCTATTATTGTTCAACAGCTATTTTTCCCAGCCATAATGTTAGTTGATGCCAAGTTAGTTGGAAATATCCCTGTTCTATAAAATGAAAAACAGTATATGGATGTTCAAAAATTGACCACAGACAAAGGCAGGATGCACCAAAGGCCTCTTATATCTTAACAGCACTTACAATATCTGGGCCAGAAGAGAAAGGATAGACACTAACCGTATATCGATGCAGTACTAAAACTCCTCTTTTCCTCATTTATCCCAATAAGATGGCACAGTTTCGAACAAAGCCAATTAGAGCTGTGTCAGATAAAAGCCCTGAGGTTACTCAGCCAAGACAAGTTCAAAGCGCTCTCCTTACCTTACACTGATTTTGCAACTGTAAGCTCCTATTATTTTATTACTTTTATTATCCGATTTCACAGGAAGTGTCAGTTTGGTTTCATTTGACTTCAACATACATAAAGAAATATACCTAAAGTAACCTGCAATTTTATGTTTTAAACAAAGATGGTGATAGAGGCAAAAGTTACAAATTGCAGCTGAAAGTAAACATAGTACATACTGATTTTAGGCTGACTGTAAGATTGCAATTTATCCAATTAAAAATATCTAAAACATGGAAATTTCAGAAACCCAAAAACCC
>JAZGTJ010007638.1:0-22467 GCA_036877575.1 Botia almorhae
TAATTTTTGGCTTATATTGTTTTATGCAAATTTCTGGAGCCTGAAAAAAATCTGTCTGAACTGCAAAAAGTTTGTTGTGCAATCTGGTTTCTTGATTTGAGTTTTGAGGCTGTGGATTTGATTACAATAAAATATGTAAATTACTAAATATTAACATGAATATATCATATTTGTTTCTATTTAAAGTTTTTTAGGGTTCAATACAGTTAACAGAAAATAAACGTCCAGCCACAAGACATGGTTAAATAACTCACCTTTTAGATCAACCTTTGGCTTGTCAAAGTCCTTCACACACACTTACACACTGCTAGATGAAAAGCACCTGAGTAGAAGCAGACAGCCACCTCCTTTAGGTTGGGACACCAAGGGCACTGCAGCTGGTGAGTAACATCTACTTGCCTTCAGTATATACAGTTAGTTTTATAGATACATTTTAAATATGTTATAGACTTTGTGTTTATCTGCATTGATGTGCACCATATAGTTTGGAAATGATTTCAAGTGGTGTAATATGTCTATTAGAATAGAATAGAATAGAATAGAATAAAATAGGGGTGGAAGGCTGGAAGGGCGTCCAGGGCCCTGTGATTAAGACTGTTTATTGTATATCCTATTCATTGGTATGGGATGGTGGGGACAGCATGACAAATGTTGTCCTGGGTCCTGTGAATTTAGGCAATGATTCTTGAAAGGTGCTTGCAGGGACATACTGAAATGTAATCGCACAACATCTTCCAGTTTAAGAGCAATAGCAAAATTCTTGTTTTTAAATTGCTTGTATATAAAGAACAAATGAGAAACAATGAGCAAGCAGCATTTATTAAACAGCAAAAGGTTGTTTCAGCCATGGCCTAGTAATAGGAAAGCATTGCCAGTTCATAGAGCAGTTGATGGACCACTCATGTGTGAGAAGTGTACTTGAGCTCTCAGCTGATGTGTGAGGTATTGTGTAATTGATATGGCACCTATGGGGCTAGAATCTGTTGCTGGATGCTTATGCTTTTTGCCCTGGTAAAACATTAATCAAAATAAACCAGAGCTGTAGGCAATGTTTTTAAAATCCTGAATGCATGCTGTAAGTCTTCAGCAACATTTCTTAAGAATTTCATAGTTGACATTTTAATAACACAAACAAGGTATGAACATCATACTTTGGCATAAACACATTCAGATACTTTGTTAACAGTTAACAATTGTGAAGTCAGAGTTCTTACCCACTCTCTTTACATTTAAATTATATAATATAAGGTAATTATTATTTTTTTAAGCTCTCATGCTACATGCTTTTTATTTCTTAATACATGTGCCTAGTCTTTTGTCCTCGGTTCATTTGGACCTCAAGTATCTCTCATATAGACGCCACAGTCCAATGAATTACTAATGGATAAAGTCCACCATACAATTCTGTTTTCTCATAAATGACCCAGTTTTACTCAGAAATGCGTCACATTACGGATGTTAAATAGCCTGTGAAAGCTGTATTGTGTTGACTCCCTCTCCAGTGTCTTATAAGCTATAGCTCCGCAGGTGCACCCAAACACAGAATGCTGATTATGTGGTCTTTGATTAATTTTATATTACCTCAGTTATCTGTTATATTTATGTCAATATGATTACATTATCATATCAACAGAAGGGTTATCCTTAGTATATAATCAGTACTATAACTATAATTATAAATATAATAATAAAATATAAATAATTATAATATATACAGGGTAGATTTATATATCAATATAGGGAATTGTTCCAATTTCTAATAGGTTTCATATATGGCATATGGACACTGGGTATATGTACATATATTACACACAGAGTACAGCATAAATACACATGTAGACATAAAGTGTCACACTTACACATATATAGTAATGCATTATTATTATCTATTGTAATCACTCCGTTGCTGGTATATAATAATATGTGTCACTGCATATATGATAATATCAGATGTGATTAAAAACATACATTACATTACATTACATTTATGCATTATCTTTTTTAAGCAACTTCAGTCTTAAAAAAGTCAGTATGTGTGTTCCCTGGGAATCAAACCTATGACCTTTTGTGCTGCTAATGCAATGCTTTACTAGTTGAACTACACAGGGCCGTGCAGAGACCTTTAAAGGGCAAAAGGGCAGGTGCTCAAGCACCCTCCACCCCCCCCCTGCACGTGCCTGGAACTACATATGAACACCCCATTTATGATGGGTTAATTCTGACCAGTATGACGACTGACTGTGAAGGGGATACTGATCTATGAGTGTTTCACAACAGAAAAATGGCTTGGACAAAAACACGAATCATTACTCTTACCAAGCGTGAAGGACAAAGCTATGGTTTCTACCTCAGAGTGGAGCAAGGGGAGGAAGGTCATCTAATTCGAGCCCTGGAGATGGGCAGCCCAGCTGAACTGGCTGGTCTGAAGGATGGAGACCGCATAGTCAGAGTCAATGGAACATTTGTGGACAATATGGAGCACAGCCAGGTTTGACAGAACTTAATTCTGTAAATGTTAATCTCAAATGTTTGTTTACATTTACATTTAGTCATTTAGCTGACGCTTTTATCCAAAGCAACTTACAAATGAGGATAAGGAAGCAACTTCTAATGATTTATGGTATAAAAAGAGGTTTGTTCGAAAGGTTGGATGATAAAGTTGTTGTTTTCATGGCCTAGGTTGTAGAAATAGTTAGAAAAAGTGGAATGATGGTCACATTCCATGTTATTGGAGAGAAGGCATATAAGCAGGCCAAAGCCAGTGGCGTGAACCTTGCTGAGCCTCAGTCCCATACTGGTCAGAATCAACTGATCACAAATGGAGTGTCTGCACCAGCCCCCAAACCCAAACTGTGTTATCTGCAAAAATCAAGCACTGGCTTTGGTTTCTCCCTAAGATTTACCAAAGGTAGGCAGAAGTTATTCTAAGACTTATATTAGATAAATTACATGATTATTTGAAATACTAACCTGTTTGGTCCTCAGGTGAGCAGGGCACATTCATAATAGATGTGATTTCTGGAGGAGTGGCTGATCAGGCTGGTGTAAAGGCAGGTGACCGTGTGGTAGAGATCAATAGTGAAAATGTTGAAAGGGTCACGCATGATCAGATTGTGCAAAAGGTTGGTAACAGCTTTTTACTTATGTAAATTAAAATCTGACATGCCAGTTGTATATTCAATGTACCACACCCTACGTTACCATAAATATGTAAAATTCACAATAATCAACATAAATGATTCTGTATTTTAAAGGTGAAAGCAGCAGGAAACAATGTCATGCTTCTGCTGGTGGATGAGGACATTGACAGATACTTTAAAAACAAAAGCATTCGGCCAGGGGTGGCTAATGCAACAATCAGGCACCTCCCACTGAAGCCACGCATTGCAGACATGATCTGGAGAGCAGATGGATATGGCTTTATCTTGAAGGCAGAGCCTAAACCTGCAGGTAAGGGCATACTGTGTGGGGCTGTTGCAAACCTGACCTTTTACTTTTTTAATACACATTCCTGCTCTTTTCAATTCACAAATTAGTTGAAAAAAAATATCTAAATGTAATAGCTTGCTCTGCCTCTGAAATGACTTTTTGTTATTTAGCTTTACCCGATTCAATTACCTGGCTCCATTTTTTATGGTTTTATCTTAATTCAAAATTTAAAAAAACTCAAAAGCTATTGAAAAAATTAAAATCTAAAGTTATATACAGTGAAAATTATTATAAATATTATAAGACGTCTGTACACTTGCCATTAAAATTTTGGTTGGTCATCTCAGTGTTGCAACTTACATTAAAACATATTGGGGGATGTCACAGTATACTTTTATTTTAAACCTGATTAAATTTTACCTTTAACTTTAGTTAGTAGCAGATGCATTTTATCCAGTGACTTTAATAGTTGAGTAATTGCATGGACAGCTCTTTGGAGCAGGCTGAGGTTAAGTGCTCTGATGATAGGCATTAGCTCAGTGAAAACAGCTAAAATTGCTACTTAAGTCTCTGGGTCCTGAACATTTGGTGTTAGCATGCTGGTGTTAGCATGCTGGTGTTAGTCAACTGACCTATAGGTTACTGCCATAGTGCTAGCATGGTGATGTATAACAACTGATGGCATAACAACATGTCTAATGGATAATTCAGAATGTCTGTGATAGTCTTTGTCAGAGAAATTTTGACACTGTAGAATTATATGCAAAGGTTATCTATGTACTGAAATGGCTCTGTAATGTTGTCATTTAAAAGAGGATAAGCATTTCAATGCAATTTAAAACAAATGAACAGCATTTAACAATATTTTGTTAGAAGTGAGTGCTAAACAAACGTTTTCGAGTGTAAAGAAAGATATCTTAAGAAATGTAACATAATATATATTTTGATATAAAATGATAAGCATCAGTACATTAAAGTAGTTACATTACTGATAATTAAATCATTTAAAATAATTGTTATAATTACTTACCTTATAAAAAGATGTATAGTAAAAGATTCATTTTGGCATTGGAAGAAAATAAAAGGCAACAGAAAAACACTGTGAGATTATGCCATAATTAAATTGTTATGCCATATATAATATTTAGACAAAATCTTTATATATATCATGCATTTTAATTAGCATAAAATAGATTTATAATATGTAATAAATGTTGTGATTTATAATATTACCACATACGTGATACATAACATGCTGTAAAAAATAAGACAAATACTTCAGTTGAGACATAATGTAGTGCTCAGTATTCATTGGGTTGTGACTCTGAACTCATACCTCAGGCCATTACATTGGAGAAATCGACAAAGGGAGCTCTGCAGAGCAAGCAGGACTCAGGGAAATGGACCTACTAATGGCTGTGAATGGAGAGAAAATACACAACTGCACACATGAGCAGGTGGTGGAGAAAATACGTCAACAAGAAAACAAGTGCTGCCTCCTGGTGTTAGATGCTGAAACAGAACAAATGTACAAACTGGTGAGTCTCTTTCATTTAAAGTTTTCTGCAAACTTCAGAAATACAAGCATAATATTTGGTTTGCCACACTGACACCCATAAGCACAATGGTTACAGCTCATGGTTTGATTACTTCAGTTAACAGCCCAGAACCCTAATCATTATGCCACACTACACAGCCACACAACTACACAGTTACTATACAACTAGACTAGACTAGAGGAGTACTAACAATTTTACCCAGAGATAAAGTTTTATTAAAACATTTTTTCATTTTTATTTCATTTTTTAACTGTTGAATCTTGTATATGTGTGTGTGAAATAACAACCATATTTTGACAAAAATGTATCTTTAACAAAGTTTAGGACATGGTCATGTAATCCAATCAATCATTGCACTGGGCTGTGTATATATATAGCCGTCCCTCACCCAGGGACATGTCCAAAGGGGTGGCACAGGCCCCCCTAAAATATGCATGGCCCGCCCTGGTGTCCCCCCAATAGCGCAGACTGATCAGAGTATAACATGACAGTTTTGCAGCATTCCTCCAGCAAGCCAGCCTCATTTTTGGCTGGTATCTACCACAGTCTTATAACCCACTGTGTTATTTTGTATTGTATAGGGCAGTGCTTCTCCACTTCTGTACTGGGAGGAAATGAAAGCATCTCTCCTCAGACATCCTGAGTCTGAACCTGAACCCAGACCTGCCCCAATACCAGCCCCAGCGGTACCTTCACTTGTCCCAGCAGTTCCTACATCTGCCCCAGCAGATGTGAAGCATAAACCTAAACTGTGCCGACTGGAGAAGACTGCTGCTGGATTTGGATTCCATCTCAATGGTGTCCAGGGAGTGCATGGACAGTACATCAAAGAGGTGAGGGCTCAGAAAAAATGTCTTTGAAACAGTACTAGCCCTGTGTTGACATTTAAAACTGCATTTGTCTAGAACTGTTTGTAAGTTCAGCGTTTGATGTAAACCTAAAAAAGATTTTCACACTGATCTTCTTACTGATCTCCAAAAGTAAAAATAGATAAATAAATATAATAAATATGCTAAAAGTACTTCATACATCTCATGTGCCATACATCTCAAGTCCTCTGAAACCATATTTTCTTATGTCCAAATACTGATGTTAATAGTGCCATGTTTAAATTGAGAAGTCCATCACTAAATAAAAGACTTTAATTTCATTTCCACAAACAAAACTTTTGCATGGCTATTGTTTATTTTTTGGGTAAACTATTCTGGCTTTACTGTCAGGTGGTAAAAGGTGGAGCAGCGGACATATCTGGACTGGAGGATGAGGATATTGTTGTGGAGGTGAATGGAGTGAATGTGGAAATGAGCACACATGAGGAGGTCGTAAACCTTATCTGCATAAGTGGTGATACGCTGGTCCTTCTAGTGGCTGAGAGGACAGCCTACAACCACCTGAGGGCACAAGAGATCCCCATTACCCCTCAGCTGCTGCATGAAGATGCCTCCACTGATATCCCAACACCAGCCTGCAGACAAGAGGAGGAGAGGAAAGAACAGTGTCCAGACACAGGAAGTGACAAAGAAACAGACAAGCCCACTACTCCTTTCCGATCAAGGGTCAGTACTGCTGTCCAGCCTCACTTAGTCTCAGGAGCAGGAATTGTCTTTAGTTATGACAAATGATAAGGTAGGGTCAGCAATCACACAATGACACACAATGCTCATTTATACTCAGGATTATAAATAAAAAATGTCCTGGTCTTATATTTCCATATATTGATATAATATAAGTATATAAGTTAATAGGGACTTTTTTATGTAACTTTATGAAAGTTTTCTGAAGTCATATAATTTTAAATGTGAGGAACAGACATGGTTATTTATGGAAAACCATGCCCTCAGATTCAAACATGGCAGTGACAACTTGACATGAGCGTGATCAATCTCATGACCATTCGCGACACAGCTTTTTGAATACATGCAAATGAGATATAAGAGCTACAGAGGATGATATGATTATTTAAATAAGTGAATAATCTAAAATAAATGTAATGATTTTTGGTCTGTTCTTAACACAAAGCTAATTTTAAGTATTCAAGAGTAAAGTTTGGCTAAAAAATACTAATGCTTATCTTTTTACTCTAGACTTCATCCTCATCATCAGCAAGTGAGGATGAGAAACTCTGAACTTATTGCACTCACCTGTAGTGAAAGATCCTTTCAGTATCCTAATTTAGTGACAGGTCTATGCATTTACCTGATCAGCTACAAGAATCTAGTAAGAAAACAGGGAAATGCCCTTTGAACAAGAGACTCAGACTTTTGGTTAAAGAACACTGCCGTATTTTCAATCTCAAAAAATATTAACAGCTATGCAGTTGGTGGAAATATACAGGTTATTCAGATTATTCATGTACTGCTCTGCTTTCATTAGGATCTACAATGATAAAAATCTATTTTTAAACATGTTTTATTAACCCTTTGATGCATGAAATTCAGGAGTGCAATCATTCTTAGTCATGTTTTCCTCAAAATAATGACTAAAAGTTAAACATCTGTAGTATTTGAGAGTATTTTCAAATAGTACACATCTGTAGTATTTTACAAGTATTTGATATATACATGGTATTTAAAGACTTATCCACTGTAGTAAGTTATTCAAAGACAAACAATGCTTTTATAGTTATTTAAATAAAATAGGCACTTTTTGAAAATGTAAAAACAATTATAGTCTTTTACAATGCATACTGCTGTTTAATTTATTTTACAGAATGTTTTTAATTTCTGGTGGATTCTACACCTCTATACCCGTTTGTAAGTCGCTTTGGATGAAAGCGTTTACAAATGACTAAATGTAAATGTATGGAATAAAATCACTGCGGTGTAAGACCACAAGGACTACACGAGACTGGTCTAATCATGTTAAATCCTTTCTATCTTTTTAGGAAACAGTGAGCATGCTTGAAAAGACTTAATTGAATTCTGAACCTCCCTTATTTAAACCTCATTAAGTACAATCACTCACACAGACGCTGCTCCATTCAGTGCCTATATTAAAAGCATTCATCTCAGTTTAACACAGAGAAACATATTGCAGATTCTGCAATAGCTCAAAAAGAATTAAATAACCTTAACCACACACTCTTACCACAGTGAATTATGACCAGCAGAAAATTGGCAATACTCTCACATACAGTTTTAATATGTTAATCAGTACAATTCTTCAGTAGAAGTGATCAACACAGAATGAAATTAACAATTAACAGTCCAAGAGAAAAACAAGAGTCCAACGGGTCAGCTGATCTTTCTCAAAAGATCTTTTTAGGTGACATAAGTGTAATTTGTGTAAGATGTAGGTGACATAAGTGTAATTTGTGATAAACTATGTATCATTATGATTTCATAGTAGGACAAAAACTTAGTGGGGATGGTTTGTTTTTTACCAAAAAATGATCCAAGACTCTCACAGTATCTCACAGCAGTATGTATATAGCTAATGCAGATCTCAGTATAGGTATATGATAGTCCGATCAATAAAAACAGCCATTTAGACAACACAATAATACATGATTTAGGATATTTTATGCTTAGTCACCCATAAAAAGACAATGTGAGAAAAGTGAGAAAAATTACATGTCCTCTTCATTCATATGGTTGATCCAAATAAGACGGCAAAACCAATACCACTGATTTGAGCCAAAGTCCGCATAAAAAGTCTCTAGTCCCCTCCTGATTCAGGAAATACAGACCCAAATTAAATGCTCATTACAGGGTGGCAGCATTAAAGTCCCTTAAAAAATACAAAAGAAAGACACTTCAGTCTGTTCTGCCTCCTCTGATGAGGTCACTTGTGAGGTCACAGGGTCATGTGCTTCTCAGGTGCCTGTTTATGGGCCAGGTAGAGGAAGAGTATGCTGGAGAGGGCACTGACCAGGAAGATCACATCGAACCACCGGTGGTAGAAGTTAAACTGGAGTTCTCCCAGCACCTCAGTCACTATGGTGCGGTACTCCAAGGGCATGCTCATACGCATGAGGAGCACAGATGAGACAAAATACATTCCCTGTAGAGACACATGACACTCACTGTGTTTATGGTGAAACATATCATTGCTAGCCATTAACACTGCGGGCCAGGGTATGATTTTTCCACTGTACATTAAGTTATCTTGCTAATTAATTTCACCTGAAGCATGTGATTTTAGAACGCTGTAATCAACCAATCAAATACTTTAACTATCTGTATCAGCCAAACGTTTTTTTATCTGCATCTTGATGCTTTATGGACATGTCTGAAGTAGTGCTTGACCCATATAGTTATTTTAATGGCATAAATGCCAAAAAATGTACATATAGTTTGCAGGTTGGCAGATGTCCGATAACTGTTTATCAGCCGATTAGGCCATAGTTGTTGGCTGATGCTGATAATCTTAAAACTGTCAAATATTATCTTATAAATTGGCCTTGGGTTTAAACAATCAAGAGTAATCTTTATTAAAAGCAGTTGTTTTCTGAATAATTTATATTGTGTCTCACCATGATCTGAGCCAAGACAAGCACAATGACATTGGAGGACTTGGAGCTGGAGATGGCGTAGAAAAACTGTAAACAAAACCGTTTGATTAGTCTGAACTGCATTATTTTGTGGTCTAAATGCCATTAAACCTCAGAAATGATGAGGATAATCTCCTCACACTACATCGGCTGAACCAAGACGCCCACACAAACACGTTTCGTATGTGGAAGAAAACCGTTCATGTCTTATTACCTTGGTAAGTGTGATTAAAAGGCCTCGTATGGATGTAACTATGATGATTCCCACAAGGATAAAGGAAATGTGCTGAGACCAGAACTTTACCTGCGGGAAAACAGAGGTTTAAAGTAGTTCTGCACATGAGTTAAGAGGCTTTATCCATTAGAAGAGAGAGAGAAGTCAGACCCTGATGTAACATGTTTAAGAGGCTGAATCTTTAGCTGCTTATGGGGAAAGATTAAACAATCATTATGAGGGCTGTGATGACAGAGATTTTAACAGGCTGAAGAATCATTAACTACCAATCAAAACAGTAAATGTGCTTATGTCAGGAGTATAAAGTCATTAGGGTGGAACAATATTGTGTTTACAAAAGATCAGGGCCCTAATATCTTCTCCTATCACATTTGTCATTTAAAATTATTATATAAACAAATGCACAGATATTTTTAATGACAATGCAGGAATGCCAATCTCAGACTTATGCACTGATATATTCCATATTGACCAATAGGCAGAGATTAGGACTTCTAAGGAAGAAATTCTAAAGATTTAAAATGCATGTGACTTTATCTCTTTCACTTAATACAAGAGTTATTTATAGCAGATGGGCTGTTCTTTCTGTACAATTAAAGTGCAACTACGACTGCAAAGCAAAATTAAAAAGAGATGAAAGAGATGTGTAGTATAGTTTAGCTGGATGTATTTATCTATTCATCTATATGTAAATATGTTTAGAAACATATACATAAATATGTTTAGAAACCTATAATTATGTTTAGAAGGTGATTTGCATGTGTGTAGCACATACATCAAACTGAATTCCAAGATAGTTGACTGTGATCTCAATTCCTCTGGTCACTGGGTCCGTTTTGCCCACACGGTCAAATACTATGTTTATAGTGGCCTAAATAGAATACATTTCATTATAACACATTATATAATTGACTACACACATGAATGTTCTACAAAACAAAAAACTTACCATAAATATTTTCCACACACAGTAGATAGAGAAGAAGTACCCTAAAAAGTTGAAGTATTTTCCTTGAAATGTTTTTGAGTATTCAATACGTTCCTTGGGACAAATAAAAAAAAGACCATTAAAAATTTTAACTTTTTAAATTTTAAATTCTTACATTTTAACTATTTAAAAAATACACATATTCAATGCACATATGTATCAATATCAATGTGTAAACTACCTTGGTAGCCTGCAAATCCACAGTCTCCAAGAACAGCTGTCTGCTAAGTTCCTCAAGAGCATCTACTTCCTGCTGGAGCAAAGACAGATCTGCAGTGCCACCGTTAGGAAAAATCATTTGTGAGATTCAGGTTAAACTATCTATTTAACATGCACATGCTCACACATAAATTCATTAGTTTCTTGCCATTTTGCTAATGCTTTTTATTCAAACATAAATGTCATGCAAATCCCCAGGAGCAATCTGGGTTTAAGTGTAGGGCACAGTAGGTCACAGAAGTGATGAAATGTGATCTGACAGTATCTGTGTCACTGAACTGAACTGGATCAAAGACTCTTGTATTGCTAGTTCAAGACCTGTATTATAGACCTGTAGTCAATGCTTTGCATTAACCTGGTGGTTAAGGATACTCTCACTGCCTGAGGGTGAGGAAGTCACACTCTTGATCATGCCCCAGAAACCCGTCTGTTTATTCTGTTCCTCTCCACGCTGGTACATCTGCCTTCTTGTCATGGCAATCCTACAAAGAGATATTTAAAACACCTTGCAGTCACTTTTAAAAAATTTTTAAAGGTGCTGCACCTATTCTTTTATTTTCACACATAAAATGTTACTAATTTGCAGTTATGACTGAAATAGGTGTCTTAACTGTATGTGTTGTTAGTGTTTAGTGATTTGAGTGGCTTGAGAGTCTTTCTTGCTAGAGCAGCCGTAATGATAGATACAGAACCGTGGCATCTTTTAATATCAATATCTTTACCTTTTCTTTTTACTGACAATCATGTCCATGGTCTGTAGCAGCCTTCTCTCCAGGGCAAGGATATCACTGTCAGTCACATTTCTGAGGAAATACGACAAAATATCTAGTATTTTATATTAAAAGTATATACCAAACAGCACACTCTTTTGTTATTTTATGTGTCTGAGAGCAATGTTACCTTAGGAAATAGGACATGTATGTATAAGGGCAGTTAACAGCACCAAAGCCAGACAGTAAAGCCATTAGCGTAACCCCAATGACACCCACACGGCTGATCAACTGCTCTATGGACAGAATGCCTAAGGAGACAAGAGAATGATACACATATGCATATTAGGCTGCAAGACCTTTTTTAGCAATTCTTCATCTAAATGTGTAGGCAATAACTCGCTCCACCTCTCAAACAACAATCCTATTTAGATGACATCACAAATATCTCTTATTTTATAAACCCCTTGCCTCCAAACTTCAGGCCATATACTTGTACTTTTCAAATTTTAAATCCTGATGGATAAGTGTCCTATCATCCTACACTTTATCTTGTTTCACACAAAAATCCAAATGAAGTCTCATGTAGACTTTAAGCCACGGCTCGCAAAATTTCAAAATCCCTGGTAGCCCTTTGGGCAGGCACTCTTCAGATTTTGGTAGCCCGAAATCAATTTAAGTAGCCCAAATTAAAAATGACATTTTTAATATAGAATATTGTAAAGAGACAAAACATAAATCAAAAACATTTTCAAAACACAAATAACAACAATCGTATAAAATAATCAAATTACAATCATCAATACAAATATTTGGTTCTAACTGAACTGAAATTTCTACGAACTTGTAAAACAATATAGTACACAATTCAATCTGTGTCAGATTCTGAATCTGAAATATCAATATCAATAGTCACAGATAAGAAAATGTCACTCGACGTTGAGGGCATAGCATCTCCATCAGTTTTCCCCATCTGTGCATTGGCCTCCACTTCAGAACTGAAATACCTACATAAATCCATGCGCATCTTATTTTCACACACGCACACACAACTATCAGCGATTTTCTCTCCACTGCACATGCGCTCTCTATCATGCGTTTAATCTTGCTGCGGGAGATTTCACTTGCACGTGAGGATAGTAATGACTGACAGGATGTGCATCATGGATCGCAAAGTGAAAGTTGAAAGTGAGCGCGCATTAAAGCGTGATTTCAATACCCTGATGCCCGAAAATTACATACAACATAATTACCCAACCAAATTTGTGAGAGAATGCAAAAGCATTGCAACATATTTTTGGGGCTACCAAAATGTATTTGCGCCTCTTATAAGGAGGAAAATGTTGCAATGCTTTTGCAATGAGTGGATGACACAATAGCCCCAGGACGTCAGGCTAGAGATTTTGTGAGCCCTGCTTTAAGCTAAAACAGTGTTTTTCTTACCATGTTTTGGACTTAGGATAGGGAAAGGATCTCCCAGTTTCCAAAAGAAATACATAAATGTGAACCAGACAACACATGAAAACAGCAGTCTTTGTCTTTGTACTAAAGAAGAGAGCAAAAATATGGGACAAATGTTTACTCAAACACAGAGAAAATGTAGTTAACAAATACTCTTATGCAAGAACTACCAGATGAAAAAGATAAAGCTACTTACACAAACGTATATTACTGACTACAAAGTAGCCAATGTAGAAAGGCACCACAAATATTAGAACTAGTAATATTACATACAAATTCAACTTCCAATGGAAGTACCTGGACCTGTGGAGACAAACATCAGTGACTGAAACTATCTGATCTAGAGTATAGTTTTCATCAATGATGGTTTCATACAGTGGAATACTTACGTGCTGCTTAACACACCAAGGATCTCAAAGATAATGAGCTCAAACATAGTGCAGGAAAAGGCAAATGTGACGGAGAACACCACCTGCACAACATACTGTCGAACCTGAGGAGAATATGGACAGATCACCTGTAAGAGTCATTCTAAACAGCCAGACCTAATAAGATCAAATCTACACTTCTATGCATGATACCTCATAATCTTTAAACAACTGACGCATGAAAAAGAGCCACCCAAAGCCGAAAAACAGCACCTGTGTACACAATCATAAAAACCCTCCAGTAAAGCATGACAAAGAACTTAAGGAAAACACATCAATGCAGAGTTTCAAAAACAACTCCAAACTTATTGTAGAAAATGTGTATTAGATTAGTATTATATATTGTGTTATTATTAATATTAATTATATAAATTATTATAATGTAAATGTTATTTGTATACAGACACTTTAATAAATCAGTAAAGCAAGTAAAATTGGTAACATGTTACACACTTCAATAACAACTACTGAACAACTTTGTTCGTGTTTATTTGAATCTAATAATAATAATAAAAGGATCAGATTGTAGCAGCCACAGCAGCACTCACCTGAGAAGTGAACATAATCACCGAGTCAACAAGGAAAGACATGTCGCAATGCGCAATGTAGTCTTAACGTAAAGAAATAGCAATTGCAAGCTCAGCTCATTATGTTTAGAATGCTATATTAATACAGAGAAACAAATACTGCACTGATCAAGCACTGTCGACTAAGCTGTCAAAATGATGACGTCATAACGCAGAACAGCTCTTTTCCGGCGCATAGTAATGTCGTCATCAACAGGCTCATGAATTCGCCCACAGGATGTCGCTATCGACACACACTAAAAATGAATACCGTCCTAACAAACGATAGACGAAAACGACGACAATCTTTTAAACAACTTGCTAAAAGAACATAAAGAAAGTAATATCACTAGCTCTATATAAAACAAAGTCATCACTAAGCTACACAAACAAACCTGTGTGAATTTGATTAATGATTTGACAATGTAAATCTTCTTGCTTGGTCTATAAATCTGACATGTGAATGGTGGTAGTGCTGTGGTGTGTGATTTATGGTAGGGGTTGTGTGTTTCATTATCAACTTACAAGTGTCATCCAGGGCCGTCCCAAGCAGGGCCCGTTTCCCTTGACCACACTGGTTGCACCTTTCAAAGGTCAGCCCTGGTCTCATCAGACTAATTGACATTGACATGTAACCTCTGTTCCCTGATGGAGCTGTGTTACACGCCATCTCCCTTTTATCCATATGTACGGTGCATAGATGAGCATTTTCCAATTCCACTCAACAATGTTCTGTTGGCCTTTCACATAAAGATCAGAGATGATGTTCTCAAGGGTGAATTCTTAGTGCCACGTCATCAACACAATGTCGAGTGAGTGACAGAAAGGGAACAGAGTGTATTTGAAATGTACACATTTATGGCCTTGGTTTTATTTATGGTTTTATTTGACAAGAATGACATGATGCAGGCCAGATTTAAAGCTGCATACGTTTGAGTAAGACACAACCTTCAAGCACTGCTGGGCCACAGCTCTGAAAACTGCTGTCTAAAACCTTATATATGGATCATGTAATGACACATATATGGATCATGTAATACATTTTTAATGATAAACCATTTTTGTAATATGTTAAGTTGCCACTTGATTTGTTCTGTGTAAAACCTGACCCCTATGGGAACCTACTTGAGAGCCACTGCTTAATCACACCTCATCAGGACTCATCACTTTCTCACTATCCACCCACAACACCACAGTAGGCGTCTCTTCCTCACAGCCCCTGAAGTGCTCTCTGACAGTGCTGAGGTGTGAATTAAAACAGATGCTCAGGTGTCCCACAGCCCTCTCAGCAGACAATTTAATTTGACAGAGAGGTTTCCAATTCATTGGCTGATTTATTTATATATGAGTGTAGGATTGGGGGTTGTTGAATAGGAAGCATCCACTGCTGAAACTAAGAAGGGTGGAAGCGATAAAGTGTTTCTGATGAGCTTTAGGGACTATTAGGTGGGAAACATTCTGTGTATGTGAAAAAGCTGACACACACACACACAAACATTTGCTTCTGAACATTTGGTCCCCTTCCCCATCACACAGTTCCCTTTTTTAAACAGTGACAACATATGTTAATTTTTCTGGAGATATTTCTTTTCATTATGCAAATATGATTTTTATATTCTAATTAGCTTGGTTTCCATTTGGCTCTTACCTTTGACCTTCGTAATTTATTTTTGTATGTAAATCTTAATTTATAAATATGTTGTTACCTTTGAAGAGGTTGCATGCCTGTATATGAGAGAGAGGATGAAAGGGAAAGTCATGTTTAGGTACAGTGTGTGTGGGAGGAAACAGCTGTCATGGACAATCTCTGTCAGAATCCTCTTCTGTGAGAGGTAAATTAAGCCTGTACCACATGGGTTCTCCTTAAAGACACCTCCATGGTGCACTCAAAACTCAAATGTGCATTTCAAGGACATTTGAATTTTTTTTTTATTTTAGAATTATATACTTACAATTATACAATTTTGTTACTGACCTGCCCAAATACTTTACATGTTTCATTATTGTGTAATTTCTGCACCTCTAGCATCACCAGCAGAATTCCAAAAACAATGACTGTTTCTGAACACTCTCTGTCTCTGCCATTACAGATAGTGCTGACTCACATGATTAGTGGTTTGTCAGCTGCAATCTTAAACCTCTATATTTACATGTGTTCATTTGGCTATTGTTCAAAATGACTTAAAGTGTATAATAAAGGCAGTTTGCCACAAATTTGAATTCTGATTGGATGAAAAACATTTAAAGCGGATGGATACCGAGATAAATACACATCTGCACATGATTCTGATATTATAACATTTCAAATGTGAACAACCTCTATTTCTTTTAGTCTACCTTTATTCTAAGTAGACCTACACATTTTATTAGTAAATAACAGGGTTAATATATTATTCTTAGCTTTTAAATAATGAGGTTTAAAAATATGTAATATGGAGGAGTGTGTGCTCTGGCTGGCACACAGATATGCTGTACAGCTACACGGAGTGTGATGAAGGACATGTTAAGGCAGAGAACACCATCAAACACAGACTGTCAAACAGCCACACCAAATAAAGAGAGAGATGGGGATGTAGATAGAGCCCAGTGCTGGGGGGAGAAGAGGGGTATGCTATTGTTTCACACATCATAAAAATAAAACAGTCCCAAAGGCTGACACTTCAGAGCTTCATCAATGCTGGGTGAAGGAAACTAGACTTGGTCCCTCTCCCCCAGGCTGTGTACAGAAAGGAGATATTATGATTTGCTTGTTTGTGGTAATTAGAAAGCCAAATAGATCTTGTAAATTCTTTAAGATGTTGCAAGGGGTTTATTACGGCAGGGATTATAGCTGCTGGGCAATCTGAGGGAAAAGACTGAGTATACTATACTCTATACCAGGGGTGTCAAACTTAGCTTCAGGAGGGCCAGTGTCCTGCATAGTTTAGCTCCAACTAGCTTCAGCACACCTGCATGGACGTTTCTAGCGATCCTGAAGACCTTGATTAGCTGGATCAGGTGTGTTTAATTGGGGTTGAAGCTAAACTCTGTAGGACACTGGCCCTCCAAGAGCTGAGTTTGACACCCCTGCTTTATACCAAGTACAGAGAGAGGTTAATATTACAATGTACAATGTAAGTCTGTACTAAAATTCCTCTTGTTGCAAAAGTCTTGTTGGTCATTTCATCTGGAGTGGGCGGTTGTTTTCCTGGGGGTCAGATAGGGTTGCTTATGGATTTGCATTGCCATTTAAGGGTTATGACATTTTCGCATCTGGTTTTGGGTGTCTGTCTGTTAAAGTGACATTGTTTTAGCAAAAAGCCAATCAATAAATACCAAAACCTAAAATGTTCCTCCATGAGCTAGTGAGCTAACAATTTAAGTTGTATGAACATTTCCCTAATTTTTCTATGAAGTAACAAAAACATTATATTGAATGTTCTAGAAACAATCAAAAAGTCCTGAGAATGTTCCCTGTTAGGTGGGTAAGCAGTTCTTTATATATCCTGTCTGCTAAATAGGAAATGGCCTAAACACTGCACCAGATCTCTGCCCAGCATGGGAGGGATTTTACAAGGCTAACATCACCTCTGTGTTAGGATTTAACAGTTCTCTCATCTTATTTACCTATACAGTAACCAGTCTCTGTCCACATCTCATTGCAGATGCTGATACTTATGTACAGAACAACTGCTGGTTATGCCCCATAGCCCCCCTTTTTGCAAAACTACAATAAGAAAATTTCCCTGTACCTCAATAATACTGTATATTGTGGGAGCAGATCTGTCAGACTGTCAACACTGGGTAACTCACTATATCAGCAAGGGCACAAAAGAAACATTTAAAGACATCTCTTTCATGAAAACTTGACTAACAATGTCAATACAATACATTGTCAAAACTCATTTCATTGTGTTTCATTGTGTCTTTAATGCTTTTCTGAGTAATTTTGAAACTTTGTATTCCAGCACTTTTTGTTGCTGCCTCCATTTGATGAGTCACTTATGGAGTTGCAGTTCTCATTTTTAGGTCACTTTGCATAATAAAACCTCATAATGTTTAAACGTAATGTAAAACAATTTCAAAGTCTACTTTTAGGGGTCCAAGCACGACGTAGCCAGCAGCCAATCAAAACTCAGCAGTTAATAACATAAAATCTGAATGGCCCACCGTTACGAAAATTGGCTACACAGTGGTGCTATAAAAACAGTTATACACATTGCTAATAACGCTGCAATCATGTGTGGTAAAATTAAACTTTTTGTTTCTTCTAAATCCTTGCTTTAGGCATTAAGTAGTGTATATCTCACTTTTATGTCTAGCAATAAAGTTTTTCCACAGTTCTCCTTTTAAGAAAAAATGAATTTTTCTAATTCATCCCAGACCATTCATCTGATTCACATTAAACTTGGCATTGTTGTGTCTTTGAATGGTTTGGCAAGTTCTAGTCATTGTTTATGTCACAACCTCAAAGAGCAGTGCAGTGTGTTCTCACACAGTGACTCTACTGACTACGGTACTCTATGTACCGAGAGCCTGAGGAAGCCTGAGAAATATATAAGAACAAAGATCTTGTCAAACCAAGCATAATGGCAGCAGTACAGAAACACTTAAATTGGGAGAAAATAAGTGCAGATTGAATCAGAGGGGTGTATGGACACCGGGATGTTAAAAATAAAGGGTGTCAGAGAGGCACAATAGGTGAGAGTTCAGAGTAGATTCCAAAACACTCTCATGTTATTATCACCCAGTACATCGCTGTTATTAATAGAGTCAAAGCACAGGTTGAAGTTCTCTAACAGAAACAGTTTTGCGGGATATTGTCACAAAATGGCACCACTTGGCAACCAGAAATAGTTCTTGCAAATCACAAAAATCATGATATAATCATACTTACAGTGGGAAATATTGCCACACTTAAAGATGTATGAATGACATTGCATTATGTAACAAAATATAAAAATAAACCTAATTCAAAAATAAAGGCTAGCAAAAGAACACTAGCACAACATTTTACAAACAGAAATTATATTAAAAGATATACCTAAAAAGTAAAAAGATGCTTGATGGAATGTAGTTTAATGTGATAAAGTACACCTGTGGTTACTCTGCTAAAACGTGTGAACATGAGAGGAACTGACCTCATAACAAAAAAGCACCACATTATGAACATTGTTAAGACTTTAATATTTAGTTCAGATGTTGACCTAATTTTATATCAATGCCTAAAAACTATATAACTATATATGATAACTATAAATGATAAATGCTTTAAATTACAGGAGAAAAAACAACTTCTTACAAAGAAACTTACATTTTTAAGGTTAAAGAAATACAACCTAAAAATATCCTGGAACATTCTGTATAGGTTCCCTTTAAGTTATTAACCAGTGTTACAGAATTTGTTAAACATTCTGCTTAATTTTTAATTTTTGTGTTTCACCTCGTTTCCCTGCTGTTTTTTTAACCTTAATTGTTGTTTTTTCTGGACATTGTTTATTTTTCTAACCTGCTGGACTATGCACTCATTGAATTTTTCTGTTCAGGACTGAACAAACCATTGTAAGAGATTTATTCTTAATGGTTCTTGGGGGTCATTTGTTGAGTTTTGGTCTATGCCCTCCGGGTGAGTGGTTCTGCCTTCACGGTTGGGGAGGTAGAGGAGGATGTTTCTCCTAAATATTTTTTGGAGCTTGGCTGACCAGGATTACCAGCATGCCTCTCTGAGAGGACCTCTCTGTAAGCCTTCAGTTGTCAGGGGTCACCATGTGTGAGATTCCAGCCATCTGCCTGTTTCTCTGATCCCTTTTTTAATGTTTTAATTTCATTGATTGGATATATGCTGTTCATATCATATTAATAGCATAAAAAATCTGCTTCAGGAAATTGTTGGCCTTACAAAAAAAATGATTAAAATCTTGCATACACCAAGAAATTCTAAAACAAATTTGTCCAGAGGACAAGGAGGTGTGGAAGGATGTGACGTTGAGTAAGTTTTATGTGAAACTAAATGAACAGAAGTGTCAAACACTGACTGATCACCCAACCATAACTCTGCAGCAGGATGTGATTTGCTGATGCTTATCTGAGAGATTACGGGCTCTAAAACTGCATGCGCAGGACGGTCCATCTCTTAGTGATGGTTTACCTCAACCACTCATCTCACTGTAAGCCTCATGTCTTAACCTTTGACCATCAATGTGTCTCTTGCTCTCCAACAGATGTTGAGTGATGTTTTTAATGCTTTCTCTGGGGTAGACACATGGCACTACACAACTCTGATATATTAGAATGAGGTAAAAGAATAAAACTGATCCGTCAGGAACATTCTTTAGAGGATAATCTAGTATTTTTGGCTCATGAGGAGCAATGTTTCACTAGATGTGGATCTTTAATAAAACCTTTATTTCTCTCCCTTTTTCTTTTCTTCTTCCATTAATATACTAGTGTTGTTATATTTATACAGCATAACACTGATTACAACTTAATCTTCGATCCTGAGGAAAAACAAAACCGTGGAGTTTTTTTGTTCTGTACCATTGACATGAAAAACGACCAATATAGTATCTAAGCATAATAGATTTACCTCTCAGCTTGATATAAAGATTACAAAATTCAAAACTACAGTACAGTTTGTTTTTAGTATTTTTAAATATGAATGTTTTGAATGTATAATCGTTATAATTATGATTGATTCATTCATTTGAAACAAAACATGATCTCATCACCATTGCAGCCTGAGGTAATTTTGCATGCTTTAAGTTGGTGTGATTGCAACATTAGCCACAGAATCAAATAATTATTTATTATTGTTATGGTTATTGTAGTTCTGTTCATGTTTCCCCAACCTCTTGCTCTCAGGTTTTCTATCTCCCTTTATCAGTCTTACATGTATGTGTATATACCCCAGTGTTTCCAGTGTTTTCTTCTTGGTTATTGTTTGTTAAAATTTACTCTTTGGAAAATTACCTTCTTATATTTCAAATTTCCTAGCCTTTTATACAAATAGTTAATGTACTAGATCTCTGTCATACATGTCCCAAAGGTATGAATTGCAAAATGTTGTTAACTTGAGATATTGCCACCTTTAGGTACTTTGAAATGCCTTCTGCAGACTGTTTTAAACAAGTCTTGTAAGTTCTTTTCTTCAATCTAACTTTTATTAAATGTTTTGTATGAATATATAAATAAATGAAAAAAATTGATCCAGCTGTCATTTCATGTTCTGAACAGCATGTGACAATTACTGAAACGTCTGTATTAATGTGATGGACTATCATAGCATCATGTGATTGGAGATGCCATTTGGTTTGATATTTTAACTAATGACACTTCATACAATTTCAAGTGAGAATACTATATAACTATATAAACTTTTTTGCTTTTCTCTATGAATCATTCTCTCTGTATCTCTCATACTGTGTTTCTCTCTTTTGTGGCTCAAACCAAAGTCTATGTCTGGGCTCATTCAGTACTAATGAGAGGGCGTTTTTCTCCTGATTACAGGAGAGAACACAAAATCACCATGTCCTACTTCAGCTTGCTTTTCACGATCCACATACAGTCTAGACCCTTTACTTTATGCACACACATACGCATTTCTTGATGTCTTGCTCTGCCACTGTTTTTTCCCTTACCTCCATCCTTCTTTTTCCACCCTCTCTGATTGGATTTCCAAACGCACATAAGTGAAGCTGAGAATGAGTTCTGGGATTTTCTCCTCCCAATGGCATACGCTTCAAGAGAAAGTGGAGTTTGCAGAATACATTAAACTTGCAGATTTCAGCCATGATGAATTCTGTGCCTTACACTGTAGGTCACAACGAACATCTCAATTTTCATCATTCTTAAATCACATAGCAGTGAGTCTATAAGAGTAGTCACGATCCTGCCAGTGAGTGATCATCTTTATGCGTCTTTAGATGCTATCTGCTTTGAAACAACGTGGATTTATAGCCAAAAATTGACATTGGCATTCAGATTATGAGATTGTAAAACTTTACAATCCCAAAGTAAACTTAACATGCGGAAAGATATCTAACAGAGTGAGACCTAACAGAGTGCTTAGCTACAGTATAATTAATATCATTCATCAACTTTGTCTCCGTTTGTCTCAACTTTGTCTTCTTTGTCTCGGTTTTTCCGTTTAATTTCCTGAAGATAAACAAAAATGAGACAATTCCTGACGTAAGTAAGAATATACAGCATACGCTGATTCTGTAAGGAGTTTCCAGAGTACATATAAGGCTGATAAACTCCTCTAGGGGTGGATTTAATACCCTTTAATCCCACCCTTATCTATATTCATCTGCTCATTTGCACTATATTTGCACATCCAACTACCTCAGTATATTGTCATTCACTGTTTACATTCATATTTCCCATATATATTATTTATATA
>JAZGTJ010007639.1:0-22461 GCA_036877575.1 Botia almorhae
CATTTTATGTATTATTTATTTATGTTTGTATTAGGCCTGTATAAAGAAAATACTAAGAGATATGATATTTTTTACAAGGCAATAAGGTCAAGCCCATCCTGGGGAGGGTGTCCTCTTTTTGGATTCTCAGAATATGGTCACCCTAACTAAATGCATAAACCAAGAAACCTCAAACGACAAAGACGACAAACCACGATAACACAAACTTAAATACACAAACTAATCACACAAACACAGCTGAAACCAATAACATAAACCAGGAAGTGACATAAAAGGACAATGACATCATAAACACACGACAAACACTAAACATCATAATAAAAGTTCTGAGCTCCTCGCTCATCGTGGGAGCTCGACTATGTAACACTTGCTCTTTAACTATTCTCATTTGTTTCCCCTTCCCTGTTTTTTGTAGTATTCCTAGAATGGAATTGGTGAACATAATGGTACTAATAAATATTTACTATACATTAACTTTTATATACGTAAATGAATATATACATTTTATATATGAAATGACAAAGTTCAAGAAAAAATTTTTTTTCTTTCTTATTATTATTAACTTCTCTTCTGCATTACTTTTATATTCTCAGACTGAATCTTCTAAAAATATCATATGTTAAAAGCAAAAAAAGTGTCATAAGAAATGTGTATATACTATATCTGTTTATTTTATATATTAAAATAAGCCATTTATTATTATAATTATTGTTATTATTATTATTATTATTTATATATACCTCTGTAAATGCAAATGTATTCTCGAAAACGTTTAGATTGTTGTACCCACAATCATGGCTAATTTGTGACAGGGCAAGTAAATGTCAAGAGAAAGGTCAATTACAGTCACAATCATATCCACAGATCTGATGCCAGGGAAAGGTTGATGTCCATTTGAAAAGGTTTAAAAGCAATATTGTATTTTTATTCAATGAACAATTCACACCCATCAGTACCCTTGGCATACACAGGTGATTATTCTGCTATAAATGCTACAACATATACAACTGTGTATGCCAGTGTTGGAATGTTAAGAGGATTTGGTCAAGAAATGCTGGTGCAATATAGTCCAAACATTACCACTTTTTAAAGTGCTACTTATCTACAAATTCCTTAACCTTGAGACCACAACACTCTCACAAAGAAATTCTCCACCACTGGGCTACCCATTGTTTAGTGATTGACTGAGGAAAGAGGTTGTTATTTGTGCTCTTATCGCTTTTACTTGGCAGAGTGATGGATCATGGGTCTTGTTTGGCCCAACAAAAATACCCCTTCAGATTAGTATACTAAATAGATTACTAAATATAATCTCCTATTATCAATGAAATACACACTTTCGGTGGATTGTGTAAATATAGTAATTGAGACGCAGCCATATTCTTAATTCCCTTAACAGCCCAAACATGTCTGGTAAGAGCTCTCCTCTTCTTTGACACGCTGTCAGGGTGATTGTTGGCCAATGCCAAAGAATTCAGTCATTTTGCCACCTGTTTTACTATGCATTCAAAAACCCTGCGGTGCAGTAATGCTAAGTTATTAAGCTGGTGGCAGCACATCTCTCACTGCTGATTTTACTTGGAGAGGCTCGTAATTGCTATTGCTATAGAGAAGCACAATAGAGTGAGAGCACTCAGCAAGCACAAATGCCTCATAATGAACAGCCTCTTAAAATTAATATCCTCTCTACTTTCACTTTGAGGTGAACAATAACACTTAAAAATGCTTTGCTTTTCTTCTCTTTTCATTTTCATTTTCTCTGTCCTGGTGGCCTCTCTTTTAGGCCATGAGTGCACTTTTTAATTTAGCATGCTGAAAGTTCACACTCAGCCATGCCAAGAGCCCTGTCAAGCTTCCTGAGACAATTGAATACAAAAGGGAGCATTTATTGTGCCTGGTTGAGTGATTGGAGGTCTGGAGCAAACCCATTACTCAATGGTTTGGGGAACAATAGACAAAAGGTGGTCAAAGTGGTATGTAGAAATACCACTTTGTAGAAAACAGACTTAAAAGCTGCTAAGCTCTCGATTCCTTTCCCTACACAATTTATGTTGGCAGGGTGCTCAGCTCCCCAGTCGGGATCACCCCATTCTCTGAAAAACAGGAAGGACCCTGTGAAACTGATAGAGAGTAGACGAAAACAAGCTTACGTTCCTGTGCCGGTGGTGTGGTGGGACATGCTCTGATAAACTCCAGTGGTTGTGCCCAGAGTTACTTCAGCTCATCTTCCCGAACAGAGGGTCTATCTTGAGCGGCTCACAGAGGAAATGATTGTTTCAAATGTTGCTTCCTGTGCAAGCCACTGAAAAGAAGGGAGGTTTCCTGTGGGGTCAGCATGCAGAGGCGATAAAGTCTTTGTTCCGAACAACCTCAGTCCTGACATTGACGTACAATGCTAATGTATGTTGACCCCTGGTGTTTTGGGCCTTCAATACGTGTTCTAGAGACTTCATTTTAAACATTTTAATTAGCTAGTTGTTGCTTCTGATCACTCTGCACCAGGACTGGCTACAGCTTACAGACTTATCAAAAAAACTAAGACTAAGAAACCTAAACAGAAAATAATGTAATTTTAATTGCTTCCAGTTTTGTGTGCAATATGCCTCAGACAGTCTGTGGGCAGTCCAATTCTGAGATTTAAAATTAAAAACTGAGGCAGAGATATATTTTGCATCAAGGGATTATTAGGGTGCAATAATTTAGGGTGCATTAACTTGGTAAACTGGGATGCTTCCCATAAAAACAGATGTACTATCTCCACACTAAGTCTGTCTGTCTTTCATTTCCCCAAGTTCCTGTAGACAGCAGAATTCAAACTAGATGGTGGGGAGATAGGATGGGACGACCCCTGAGACAGACCGACCACAGCTCCTGTTCAACCTGACACTACTCCCATTTAAGGATCAGCTAGATGGTCATCCTTACGCCAAGATTACAGACATGACCCCTTTTGGATCTCCCAAAAGCAGTGGAAATATATGAACTTCTTTAAACCTCATATTATCTATTTACCTACCTCCAGCTCAATTAGATTCTACATTTTGTTCCCTGCCTAGTCACAGCAGTGTGAGGTTGTAGCTGCAATTAGTGACATTATGCCTCTGTTGCCATTTCTGTTTGTAATATTCCTCAGTGCCTGACATTTTTCACAAAATCTCAGTTTTTAAATCTCATAAGGAATGACAAGGCAAACACTGACATATACTAACTCCAGTTCAGCTGTTTTTTAGCTTTAAATGCAATAAGAATATACAGGGGTTGGACAATGAAACTGAAACGCCTGGTTTTAGACCACAATAATTCATTAGTATGGTGTAGGGCCTCCATTTGCGACCAATACAGCATCAATTTGTCTTGGGAATGACAGATACAAGTCCTGCACAGTGGCCAGAGCGATTTTGAGCCATTCTTCTTGCAGAATAGTGGCCAGGTCACTATGTGATGCTGATGGAGGAAAACGTTTCCTGACTCGCTCCTCCAAAACACCCCAAAGTGGCTCAATAATATTTAGATATGGTGACTGTGCAGGCCATGGGAGATGGTCAACTTCACTTTCATGTTCATCAAACCACTCTGTCACCAGTCTTGCTGTGTGTATTGGTGCATTATCATCCTGATACACGACACCGCCTTCAGGATACAATGTTTGAACCATTGGGTGCACATGTGGGAAAGACAGTGAAGGTGGACTCATCAGAGAACAATACATGCTTCACATTGTCCACAGTCTGTATACCCTGGATACCGTGGCTCTTGATACATAAAGAAGACTTGCTGTCTTAGTCACAGATGTGCCAGCGAGACGTGCACCAACAATTTGTCCTCTTTTGAATTCTGATATGTCACCCATAATGTTGTGTGCATTGCAATATTTTAAGCAAAACTGTGCTATTACTCTGCTAATTAAACCTTCACACTCTGCTTTTACTGGTGGAATGTGCAATCAATAAAGATTGGCCACCAGGCTGGTTAAATTTAGCCATGAAACCTCCAACACTAAATTGGCCAGTGTTTCAGTTTCATTGTCCAACCCCTGTAGCTGCAAGTAGCAATTATCAGGGCCAAGCCACGATGGGTACAAGTTGAAATATTTGTGGACATCACTGAAGATTTAAAAAAAAGCATAAAACGGTTTACAGTTTTGACCAATAGGTGACGATGTCACCAAATTTAGAAGAGGCAGTCAGCATGTTGTCACAAGAACACATGCAAAGTTTCACGTTCATACACCAAAGCATTGCAGAGTTACAGCCTCAGATGCTTTTTGGCATTGTGCCATCAAAATTGCTGAGGTGTCATTTAACAACTGTTTGGTGTTTGGTCAATAAGATATGAATAATGTTTTGTCAGGACTGTCCCTAGATGATGCATGCAAAATTGAGTGCAAAGTAGACGTACTGCCTAGGATGACTTACATTACTTAAAATAGCTGACAGGAAATATGGTTGACAGTGACAAATTTGGCACTGCAGTACTTTGCATGAGCCCATGAATCTATAGACAGCAGAGACATGACAATCAGGCAAATTAGTACAAAGGACCACTAGGGGGCATATATTTTTCAGGTGCTCTTAGAGCATGGTCCCAATATTCCAATGGCCAAAATGACTTGAAGATACAGCCAAATTTAATATGGTTACATTTCAGACTGTCCTCGATCTGTGTGCCAAATTTCATAACTTTTTAACATGCATACAAACTTTTATAACAAACATTCTACGGGCTGCCATAGACTCAAGAGCAGAAGAATAACAAGAACACTAACAGATACAATACAAACACCAACAGATACAATAGGCCAAGGAATTAGAGAAAGCCCCTTCGTGGCTTGACCCCCAACTAATAATAATAATAACTAACATTCTTTAAATCAAACTGACAGACAAATCTCTACTTAATGGTTGCCTAAATCGTTTACATTTTTGCTGCTTGTAATTACATTTAACAATCATTAACTGGATTTTCATATTTTTATGAAAATGTGAGTGCTTTTTCGGAACAAAGATGTTTTGGTTGGAATCTAGGGAGCTGTAGAGGTTGTAAGTGGCTGTTAGCATGTTTCTATGTGGTTTTTTGACTTACTGGTCCATGCCAAAGTTTAGTTTAAGACCTAGGCCCTAGACAAACCTTTAACTTTAGGTACAAGCAATAATAATAACAATGCTTGCCTTACAAAACAATATTAATTGGTGTCCTGCACAGTGGTGCAGGACTACATTTTGAACTGTGGAAAAGAGTCTGGAACCGTAAACATTACGACCCAAGCAGCACCTCAAACAAGCTACAGTAAAGCATGTCATGGTTAAATTTACATCATGTTTACTGTAGTTAAAGTACACTCTAGAATATTGTTTTATTCATGTTTGCAGGAATATCTTCCACAGGTACTTTCACACAGAGGAACACCTTGATGATCAGCAAACATGTGCCACTTGAACATTAGATCATAGAAGCAAAGAACATATTGTTGAATGTAAAGCAGAGCGCATATTTCAACTACTTACACTCCACCCACGTTAGGCAGCGCTGACTTAATGTGCCATCTGACCTTTAGTGTTGTTCGGAAAACAGTGGGACAGTTGAGTAAAAACAACAGATTTCTGGCCAACATCATCCCTGTACTAAAGCAGGTGCACATATGGCTTAAACACATTCAGCCATTTAATACAAGATATATTATGCATGAAGCAATGTCAAATGAGCCTGTACCTATCAGTCCTGACTAGCTTGAAAAACTCAGACTCTGCAAGTATCGGTGCATATGTGAGAGGTATGTGTTTTACCATGTTTTTATATTGGCTGACTTGTGCAATTGACTTGTGTAAGACTCAAAATAAAAAACTTAAATTTACAGTTTAAAATTACTCAAGATGTAAATCACTATACCAATTTGCTAATGCTAATATACAGTACAAATAAATAGTATTACAAATAAAGAGTATATTTGAATTTGGAATTTTATATTTATTTGTATTTTTATCAAAACAACATGCATAGATAGCACATGCAATACATGTCCTAGACATACATAGACAGTAGATGATGCAGTTCATTGCAATCATTCATTGAAGAGTTAAAAAGTGAATATTGCTAAAAGCTGCAGTGGAGGAGCAGATGTTCAAAATAAATTATGAATTATTATTGAATGAAAAACAGCTATATGAAGATGCTTCAAAAATTCACCTTTTGTCTTTCAAAAAGAAAAAACAGCACATTATGAACATGCTACTAATAATGTTATTATTAACTTATTCACCAAGAAATTGCATCAATAATTCATTTTTAGGTGAAAAAACAGCAGCCTATGCATTGCATTGATTCTCAGTAGCGTGAACACATTCATTATGTGAAGTCACAAACACTTACACAGACCCACACACACATACTTGCAGGTACACACACACGTACACAAAGGTTCAAAAGCTGCTGGATTTTGCCAGGTCTTTCTTCATCTCGTCATACTGAGCACTGAGTCTCCCCACAGCTTTAGCATGCTCCTCATCCACCTCCTCCTTCAGACGAGACTGCTCCTTCAGGAACTCCTCCCAGTCCTGCAGCCTCTTCTCAGCACACACCTGTAGATGTGTGCTCTTAACACACACATATTTGTCAATGTTCCACCACCATTATCTGACACCCACGAGACCTGCTCTTGTACACATGTTTGTGCACAGTTAGTATAACTGCCATATGTAAACTGTGTTCAATATGTGAATAGTCTGTATATATGGAAAATTATGGAATATGGAATATTCAGGTGATCTAGTACTGTACATTTGCCAAAATGTAAACAATTGACTACTCTATGAAACAATGTATCCCACAATGCAATGCAATGCAATGCAATGAAACTACCAAGAAAGACATTTTAATATACAAATTAATTAAAATTGTAAAATAACTATTTATTTATGTTATTATAATAATAACACTTGGATTTAAACATGCAATGTCATGACCTGACATGACTCTAACAGCGTAGTACTGTTAGAAATATTGTTTGAAGCATACTTTTTTCAAAACAGTACTTTAAATAAATACTGGTCTGGATCTGGTAGGCTAGTATTCCGTTCTCAACCAGACAGAACAAAGTGCTTTCCACATGTACCTGTTCAGCCACTTGCTCCCTCTGCTGGATCCTCTGGGCCATGTGATTTGCTGCTTCCACTGAAAATAGAAAATACTTAATTTATTATTTAAACTTTCTTTTACACTGTTTTAACACAATATTCAATAATTAATCTTAATTCACTGACTGGACAGATCTGAACATAGGGCATACATAATTTTACCACTCCTTTTAACATAGAAACTCTGCATAGTTTCTGCAAAAATGATCACAGACATTTAAAGCTTTGTGTGTGAAAATGCAATTGTATTACATGTTTACATTAAACATTACATGTTAAAAAACTCTTTAATACTTACAGAAAACGTATAATCCGATCAAAAGAACTCCACTAAATAGTATGCAGTGTTAATAATCTGAAAAATTTATTTGACTATAACACAAACATCTTTAAAGGAAACTTACGGCATGTATGAGCATCACACAGATGCTGGTGCAGGCTTTCAGTGCATTTTGGCAGATCATGAGCGTTGTCTGATATCATCTTATTTAGCTTTTCAAGCAAACGGCATTCTCTAAAAGCACGCTTCTCCTAAGCAACCACAAAACACTTATGCTGTTATTAAGGCTCATGGTGTTCACTTACAGCATAAACTCTATAACCTGCTTTAATAGATTACACATACACGTCATAAAAGATGCTGTAGATAAAAAACATATAAACACACAAAAAAACACACAGACTTCTATTTTAGCATTATTTATTTTAAGAGTCAGAATAAAGGTTAAACTAAAGGATAAACTCATGCATACCTCAAATTCCCTTAGGAAATATCTGATTTCCCCCTGCAGAACTGGCCTATGATCAATTAGTCTGGACTGAATATCACCAACATCTGTGCAGGAACAAATACTGTGACACTCTGACTTAAACACTCTATAATTACTTTAATAAACCATAAAATACATGCGTGCAATGTTTTCCTACATAATTTTCCCGTGATCATGTAAAATTGTGTTTTAAATTAGTTGCAACATAGTTGGAGTTATAACATAGTTATAAAATGTAGTATATTAATACTACTAGTATCCTTAACCTATGAATGTCAAAAATAATTTTTTGGTTAGATTTTTTTCTTAGTTATAGGACTCCAGGCAATTCTGAATACCATGTTGAGATTTACTTTAAGAAAACATTAATTTACATTTAAATTGTTAACTGTCCTGTACGTGAACTGCATTGTATTATTGCAAATTCTACATTTTAAACATATTATAATTCTCCTGTATATATATATATATATATATATATATACATATATATATGTGTGTGTGTGTGTGTGTATTTATATAAAACTAAATTAAAGCGTTGACGTATGGTAAACGATTGCGGTATATGTGCAAACCCTAAGCATTTATATTCAGTATTATAGTGTAAAAAGTAAGATCAGAAAAAACAGATAAGATGTTTAGATTGGTGTACACTGCATTTATTAAATTACTTACCCTTAACTATTTTCTCCATCACAATTAGCTGGTTTATTTGACTAAGTACTTCAAATGACTGATTACAGTAAACTAGTAAAGCGAAACGTTTCTCTACACAGTAACACAAACAGTTGCGTGTTTAGCATACTTGAACAGGTCACGTTAAAGCTATAACAACAAGCTAATTCAAAATAAAAGTTTAAACCAGAATGTCAAAATAAAGGTCCTTTTAAAACGCTGTTATGGAAAACTTCATGCTTAGAAGTTGCCAATAGACATTATGGTTTAAAGTCTTCCAATGTAATTTTTTTAGGGTTTATACAGAAAGTATTCAGACCCCCTTCACTTTTTAATGTTGTTATGCTGCAACCTGATTCTACAATCATTTAAATTAATAATTTAAATTTACCCCCCCACCCAAATAATCTACACTCAGTACCCTATAATGGCAAAGTAAAACCAGACTTTTAGAAATGTCTGTAAATTCATTAAAAAGAAAAAACAGAAATATCACATTTACATAAGTATTCAGACCCTTTACTTTAGTTGAAGCACCTTTGACAGTAATTACAGCCTCAGGTTCAAGTCAGAAATGAGTGACATCTCTTTACTTTGCTCCATTTAGCTTTTCCTCAACCCTGACCAGTTTCCCAGTCCCTGCTGCTGTGGCATGATACTGTGGCACGATACTGCCACTGTCATGTTTCACTGTTGGGATGGTATTGGGCAAGTGATGAGCAGTGCCTGGTTTTCTCCAGAAGTAACTATTAAAAATGAAGCCAAACGATTCAATCTTGGTTTTAATCAAACCAGAGAATCTTGTTCCTTCAGATGCTTTTATGCAAACTCTAAGCAGGCTTTTATGTGTTTTGCCCTTAAAAAAGGCTACCCACTCTGCTATAAAGCCTAGACTGGTGGAGGGCTGCAGTGATGGTTGTCCTTCTGGAACTTTGCTCCCCTTCCACACAGAATCTCTGGGGCTCAGTCAGAGTGACCATTGGATTCATGGTCACCTCTCTTACTAAGACCCTTCCCTAAGAATTATGGAAGCCACTGTGGTCTTGGGAACCTTCGGGTAAAGCAGCCATTTTCTGTAGTCTTCCCCAGATCTGTGCCCTGCAACAATCCTGTCTATTAGCTCTGCAGTCACTTCCTTTGACCTCAATTCTTGCCCTGATATGCATTGCTAGCTGTGAGGCCTTTTATAGAGTGGTTATATATCATTACCACAGGTCTCCAATCAAGGTGTAGAAATGTCCTATCAGTGATCAGGTGAAATGGAAGGCACGATGAACATTTTAAGTGGTGTTACCAAGGGTCTGAATACTTGGCTAATGTGATATTTAAGTTTTTTCTTTTTAATAAATTTACAGACATTTCTAAAATTCAGTTTTCACTTGATCATTATGAGTTACATTATGAGTGTAGATTAAGGAGAAAAAAATGAATTTAAACAATTGTAGGGTTAGGCTGCAACATAAAATAGAAAATATATTATATATTTATATTAGGCATTTGGCAGACGCTTTTATCCAAAGCGACTTACATTGCATTATACCACACATTGATCACTATACATTGAGTATGTGCAATCCCTGGGATCGAACCCATGACCTTGGCGTTGTTAACGCCATGCTCTAACCACTGAGCTACAGGAAAATAACTGAAGGGGGTCTGAATATCTTCTGACTGCACTGTATATGTCAGTATTCTTTACTTCTTTACTTTAGTACACATTCTTTATATCAGCAGCATTATTTGATATATTGTAGTTTTTTTAAATAGGGGCCGTTTTGTGAAAATTATATTTTACTTCCACAGCCACTAGATGGAGACAAAGTATTACTCTAGTTATGTGTTTTGTTCATTGCATTTGTTTCTAGAGTAATCTAGTAGACCTGTGATTTGAACCATAGCATTATGAGATATATAGATAAGGAATAAAAATAAATGAACCTACACAAAACACTCCAATGACACAACAATTTGAATACATCTATGTAAAGGTTTTTATCAATTCTTGTAATATATTGTAATATATTATAAAACACTGATAGTGCTACATAGATGTTAAAAGAAACATCATCAAACATTTATTAATAATGAATTTATGCCAGTATCAAATTAGTATTGCTATATACTCTACCACTACTTACTATACTTTGCACTATATATTAATATAGAATACTATCGATCAATTAGAAATGTACAGTAAAAATAGGGAGTAAAAAATTACAGAATGGAGACAATGGCCTTCATCAGCATTCAAATATAATAAACACATCACTAAATAACATATATTTTTTCTTAAATAGACTTATTTCAAACGAACACAAATGTAAACAAAGGGAAGGATGTTTATGGGGCTGTGCTATTCTGTGTTTGATGAAAATGTATATTTTTCATTATATATATATATATATATATATATATATATGAAACCTCATATCTTAGGTTGAGACATAGGTTGACTAACATTAGCCTCTTAATATTTGGACTCCAAAAGACCCCAATATTGTATGTGTAAAACAGTAATTGTAAGTTCCAAATACATTTTACTACTTTACTATTTTCCTTGTTGTTTTCCATATTTTATGACATGTTCCTCCAGCCTTACACCCAGTAAGAAGACATTAATGGTTTAAGCTTCTGTTGTATAAAATATTCATGCATTTTTTTAAAGAAAATGTGTACATTTCAGTTTCGGGGACAATTTAACCTAGTAAAAACAAACAGTTACAAAATTAGCTTTTGAAAATCCAGAGACACTAAAGAAGTAAGGTAACATTTTCATGGAGGTCATTCAGCATGTTATCTAACTTAATTATAAAGTTTTTATTATATATTTTATAAAGTCAGAGAAAGTCAGAAAGTATAACCTGATACAACAATATTAAGTACAGTGTTGTTTGAGCTATTGAAATAGCCTTGGGGTTTGTCAGTTCCCAAATAAAATATGAAGGGTAATTAAATAACAAAGGTTTTACAAGGGCAAGGAACAGATAAGATTAAAAATTTGGAGAAGGACAACTTCCTTAATTTCTAATGAAGTCTTATTTTCATTCCATGTTAAATATTGCCAGAAGGTACATTTTGGTCAACACCTCCAGCTTTAAATTCACTTTTGATTTTAACCATGCTGTTAAATAAAAATGGATCTTTAACCTGAAAGTAATATATGTATATTCCATTAAATTTCGAAATTGTATGTAATGAATACTCTTTTCTTTACTATTCACTACCTGGCAGGCGTTCTTTATTTTTTTAAGAAAAAAATAACTTTTCAAAATAAATAACTATCCTTAATTTAAACAAAATCATGAATATTTTAAAATATATTCAAATCAAATGACAAATGTATTTAGTGTGAATAGAAAAGCACAGATCTGTATAATGTGCTGACTGTAGATAAGCTCTGGACTCCTGTAGCGGTTGGTGGACATTCAAACTGTTTAGCAGGAGGTCTGAGACACACTAATAAAACATACCCGGCGGGGCCAACTCACAAACACAGGCATGTATGCACACATACATTTTCCTCTCATTGCCATCTCTGGCTGTGGATCTCACATTACCCAATGGGTATCATTATTCGGCAGTGAATTTCTACCTCTCTCTCTCTCATTCTTGTTTTACTTACTCTCACTGCTTTTATATTAATTCTCTTGCTCAGGTCTTGAGGTGACCGCAGGGACTTGGTAGGCTGATGGTGGCGTGGAACAGGTGGAGGATCTCTCACAACCCGCAGCCCTGGCCAGAGTTCTCATCCTGAGGCTGATCAAGCTGTCTGACTCTTCCTCTGCATATCCCTTTGTCAGTTATATCCAACCCTGGGCAGAAGAGCAGGCCACCAATCCTGGTACCATTTTACCCCCTGAGAGTCTAGCAGAGAAAGTTTAAATGTTTAAAAATAGAGAGAGAAACAGCCCATCACAGTCGGTGTGTCTGTGCATACTCCATACACCAATCCTGGTACCATTTTACCCCCTGAGAGTCTAGCAGAGAAAGTTTAAATGTTTAAAAATAGAGAGAGAAACAGCCCATCACAGTCGGTGTGTCTGTGCATACTCTTGGGGCTGAAAGGAGTCCACAGGACTTCTCTTGCAGTCTGGGAATCAACATATGCACAAATCATCATGTGTTTTTGGAAACCCTGGCAACCCTGTCAACCCTATCTGGCCATGCAAAACTGTAAATCTCTTTAGGTGGAATCATTGTGTCTTTCACAATTAATGTTCACAGCAAATTTGGGGGCAGAGAACATGTATGTGTGTGTGTGTGTGTGTGTGTATTTGTCCCTCTCAATTTTCCCTGCGGATTTGTGTCAGTGTCAAACTGCCGGCAACAGGCAGAGAGATGCCCAAACATATGAAAATGTAGATCTCATGCGGCGCGCACAATCGAAGTGACATTCCTGTGGCAGAAGTGGGGACATTTTCCGTGTGTGGGCAAAACAAGTCCCTTGGCAGCGACTCCCCCCACCACCTCTCTCCTCCCTTCTGCAGCCGTGTGCAGGAGTGCTGCGATCTCCTCTGATGCTTGTGGAAGTTTTAGTGGCCCGCGGTTTCCTGTGCGGAATGCTGGGAGTGCCTAGGGTGTCAGCGTCGGGAGCGGTGCCGTGCCGGATTAGGAGCACACTGGCTGAATTTGATGGCAGACCTGGAAAGACAAACCCTGCAAGGCACAAACTGCTCAACCACATGATGTCAGGAGAACGAAAAAAAAAGAAAAGCCATGCAGCGGCGGATCGCACAGACAGATGACACCCAGCACAAAGCTGCAGCCAAATCTGTAAGCATCCACAATCCAGCTGGCTCGCCCTTGGGTACCTGTCTAACAGAGGAGACTCCACAACACCCTGTGAGCTGTCAAATTAACTCACAGATCTGGAAAAGTGGTGATGTGTCATACTCAACAGGGATTTATAATAATAATAGGAATAATAATAAATAAAAACTGTAAATAGAGCATACACACATTTAGTAAACCCAAATGTTTACACTAGCATAAGCAAGTGCATGCATACAAGCACAATAAAGATTTTCAGTAGTAGACAATTATCACTCATGCTCTGCAATCACCTGGGAAAGATATGGAAAAATGTATTATTTAGCGCAATACATATAATGAGCCCAGTTTTACACTTCCTTTTTAAAACTGTACTTTGAACAACAGGGAATTAAACAACAGGACATTGTTTAGGGGTAATGTTTTACAATGATGCATCAGAGCTAATGGGGTGTTCTTTTTTAAAGTTGGCCTTTTTTATGACTTTATTGGCTAGGACAGTGAAGATGAAACAATAAGTTGCATGATAACACCACTGTAACGCACTGCTTCAAGGTTTATTGTTTTTAAGGGACATGAAAACAGCAGTATGATAAAAGAGACTAATGCTCAATAAGTAATTCTTCTGGAAAGTAAAATAGTTTACAGTAGTCTGTTTACAGCTGCCAAGCAACATGTCAACATTAGTACAGGCAGTCAGAAGTCTGCATTTATCAGCATTTTACAAACAGAGCTTTTTCTCCACTCTATACATTGCAGTCACTTCAGTTGATCTCCCCTTTGGGTTTTGCATTTCTCCATGTTTACTGAGAGAAACCACACTGAGCAATCCTTAAGCAACATTAACCCCAATGTGTGATACAATGAAAGTGTGCCAATGCTGCTATGCTGAATATCAGCACGGGACCGCTTGGGCAATCAAATTAGTGTACTGAACTGATTTTGTTAATCACACATAACTGAGTTAACACAAATTTTGAAAGTGGAAACAAAACTATACTTTAACCACATACAGCCTGGTTTTAAAATGACTAACACTAGAATAAATCCCTTAGATTATTAAAACCTTTGTATATGGAATACAGGAATCACTCCTGAACGTAGAATGGTTGACCAAGTGACAACTAGCATTAACATCTTCTGTCTCTTTGTGTCTCTACATCTTGTGTCTCTAAATATACTGTATTTAATGGGTCTGACAGTAGCCTGAAATAATTTGACTTACTATATATAACATATATTTAAAACATGCACCTGATAAATTATACAGTCATTGTGAGTGGTTAGTTAATAGGACACACTTTCTGTGTGCAAAAGTGGTACAAATGTTTAGTGACATCTTCCCAAAGCTTTAGTTTAGGACAGTTATTATACTACCCCTTGTCTTTTCAGACATCTCAGATGCAAGTCATGTTTATTAACAGAGATACATGCCATGAAATTACATGCCTTTACATTACAGACAATAACCGCATTAACTCAGTGGCAGTAATTTGAACTGTCAAAGAGAAGGTCATATATTTTTATATTTATATGATAAAATAATAATTAAGTGGTAAAAGAATCCTGCCAGGGTAGTCATAAATACAAAAAGGTGTAGGCATATTTATTATACACGTTATTATATGTAAAGGGTGGAGTTTCCTGTAGCTCAGTTGGTAGAGCATTACGCTAGCAATGCAAAGGTCGTGGGTTCTATTCCCAGGGAGCACACTGACAAAATGTATAACTTGAATCGACTGTAAGTTGCTTTTAAGCCTCTGCCAAATTCATAAATGTAAATGTATTATGAGATACACAGGAAAGTTTCCCAATTCTCAAAGCTTTGTGAGTTGGGTGTGAATGACAGTGGGTTTATTGACCAGTGTTTTAGGGTTAGCAGCATAAAATACTGCTAAAACCTTTTCCACCCTCAGTACACTCATTACAAACATCTTTGATTATGGAGTGGCACAGGGCCTCGGGGGCCACAGTTCTTTCAGTTCAAACATGTTGGCTAGAATTTTGAGGCATTCAGGAGAGCATCCCAATACCAAGTGTGGCGATGATGAAGAGTTAAGGAGAGTGATGAGAACAACACAAGATAATGCCCTATTTTATCCACCAGCTCAATAAAAGCAGCTTTGTCCTGCATCCTAATGCCCTGCAGTCAGGTGCAAATGTCGATTTCACGGCAGCCTCAAGCATATGTTTTTCAAAGGGCCAAATATCAGCAGTTTGTCATGTGCACTTAAATATAGTCTTAAAAATGAAGCAACAAGGAATCGCTAACAAGCAGATGATGGCTCGTCTTACAATCTAATTCCCTTGAGCTGGATAACTGATGGGCTTTAGCCAGATGAAGCAGATCTTAACGTGTATTATTCATAGCCACAGGTCTTCCTCTGTGCAAAGCGCAAAAAACACTTCCTCTGCTCGATCCTACAGCACTGCACTTTTCTAAAGGCACTGTTGCCGTTTCTAAAATCAATGACTAATGTCATAGTCCATAGTCAAGACTAAGTAGTTATTTGTTTCCCTTATTTCATATATATATATATATATATATATATATATATATGTGTGTGTATGCATTTGTATGTATGTTCCATTGAGCTTTCTCCTAATGCTGACCAGTCTCCCTGCCTCTGCTGCTGAAAAACACCCAAAGCATGATGCTGCAACCACCATGCTTCACTGTTGGGATAGTATTGGGTGGGTGTGATAAGCGTTGATAAGCGGTCCCCGGTTTCCTCCAGACATAACGTTTAGAATTAAGGCCAAATAGTTCAATTTTTATTTCATCAGACCACAGAGTCTTGTTTCTTACAATCTGAAAGACCTTCAGGTGCTCTTTTCAGATCTCTGGAGCTCAGTCAGAGTGACCATCGGGTTCTTGGTTACCTCACTTTCTAAGGCCTTCTCCCCCAATTGCTCAGTTTGGCCAGGCAACCAGCTTTTGGAAGAATCTTGGTTGTGCCAAACTTATTCCATTTGAGAATTATGAGGGCCACTATACTATTGCCTTTCAGCAATGCTATCTATGACCTCTGCAGTCAGTTCCTTTGACCTCAAGACTTGGATTTTGATATGCATTGTCAGCTGTGAGGCATTTTATCCAAATCAAGTTCAGTCAATTTTATTTTACACATGGACTCGAATCAGGGTGTAGAAACATCTCAGCAATGACCAAGAAAAATAAGAGTCACCAGAGCCACATTTTAAGTGTTATTGAAAAGGGTCTGAATACTTATGACATTGTGATATTTCAGTTTTTTCTTTTCAGTAAATTTACAGACATTTCTAATATTCTGTTTTTTTCTGATTGTAGTATCAGGCTGCAACAAAATAACAAAACTCAAAAAGAGAGGGGGTCTGAATACTTTCTGAATACACTGTATATATGTGGCATATTGACAAGACCCACATACATGACCAAATAATGGACCAGGCTTGCATGGGTGGGATCACATCTAATGTGGGCTATACAAAACTATTTCATTGTCTAACAAAGACAAATGCATCTGTGTTAAACACTGTGTTACAAAATTTCTGATAAGACAAATTTTACTAGACATGATCTGTAGTGCCTTATTAGACTTTCCTTTCCCAAAGCATTTTCAATATTATAATTACATCTGCTGAATAAACCTGAAAAGAAAAAATCTGAAAAACAAAAAGCTGCTCAGATCAGCCTTAACTTGTAAATGTCCCATGTGCATTTGGTAGGGTGTTACTAGGTGTATTAGCTGACCTGTTTTGGCTGACCTGTGCTTTAGCACATACCATAAGGACAATAAAATATCTCTGAAAGCTAGAAAGTTTGGTCCTAAAATAATCTGGAATATCACATGTTCGATAGGAGGTTGGTGGAGTCATGACATGCTTGGCATGTGTATATGTAAAATGATGAGAGTGCTGGGCACACAGCCTGTGAAGAGTGCAGGCCGTGAAGCAGGAACACAATCATGCAGGAGTAAAGTACACTTCTGGTTCAGAAGCATCTCCTATCAAGGTTAATCCATTAGAAATATGGGCAATCTGACTGTCAGTCACTGCTGTGGCTGCTAAGAGCATTATACATAGAGATAAAATTATGTTCTACAGTTTCTGTTCTGTAGACTTACATATGACTTGCGTCTCTTTAACACTGTTCAGAAGTCAAGAAGAATTTGTGAGCATACGCTGACATTTTTCAACACAATATTATAGGCATATAAGATATGTATATAAGGACAGTTAGATAACAGTTATGACATTTATAAATTTACGTTTAATCACATTTAATAATAACAGTATTATGTTACTTTGTCAAATCTGTACGATTTCATTTCTGTGTTTGTTGCAGAAATATGAAAAGAGTAAATTGTGGCTTTAAGAGAAACTCTTAATTTTTCTCCAGGTTTAAATAATTAGGAAGAATTACAACCTGCATTTTAATTAAGAACAGATTAAAATGTACAACCAGTGTGACAAATATCTTCAAACAGAAGATATGCTAATGAGATGTATGTGTTTTGTGACCAATGACCATTAGTAGGGTAGCTGAGAGCGCTGCCTTCGACACATGAACTCTCTAGGTTGGACTCATCATCAGCCCCATGCCTCTAGAGCTGCAGAGAGCTTGTAAAAATTGTTCTTTTTGTTGCATCATTTCAGTTGGAATTACTTTTAGTAGCACTTCTCACAACCCCTCCCCTCTAAAACATCCTTTCAGAAAACATAAATACAGGAGGTCTTGCTAAAGTTCCCTGGCAAAGACCTGTGGGGCAAAGGGGCAACTGGAGGAGGTGAGGTATATATGAAAGCAGATACCCTCTTGTTTGTGAAGTGAGAGGTAAAAAGGTATAATTGCATTCTGTGTTTTAATCTGAACAAAAATCTTTGCAAAAAAAATCTTGGTTTTTTTATCTGTTGCATTGGTAGAAAACCTTTTCAATCTGTGCTTATAATATCTTTGATGCAAAAAGCTAACAGGCACCACACACACAAATTTATTAGATTTCAAATATAAATTAGGGCTCAAATATAAATAAGAATAGCAGCAAGCAGCATTTACATGGCCTGGAAAGTTTAAATTCGATAATTGTAATTGCAAAATCAGTAATTGAAAGGTTGGAGTTAAAAAAACAAACTCATTTATGGCATATCAGACATTTAGACTCTCCCCTTTGAATGTGCCAAAGCGTTTGGTTTAAAGGATTGCCATATATTGTACTGATAAACAGCACTAAAGGTTTAATAAATGATTACATACCGTCTGTGCTTAGTCCCTAAAAATCTCTTGACTTGTAGAGGTTTTCACATCTTTAATTGTCTTTCCCTCAAGCCAAATTCATAACCCCTTAAATGAGCAGCTTGGCACACACATGGTGCACAAGGCCAACATGTTTTTTTCAGGAGTGTTTTGTGCAGCAGCTGAGCCAGGGCTCCATGCAGCAGGGTCTATTTCTGGAAAAGTCTGCCATCCGTGTCTGTGTTAAGGTGCCAACATGGTGCCTGGGGTCACACACATGTACTTTAGCACCTTCTTTTACGTTAAAGCTTTCAGTGATTTATGAAGTGAGCAAGAGCAAAGAAGACTTGGCACACCTGCGATCTTTTTGCCATCTTAGTTTGGGGCTGTACTTATATCCAGGTGAAAGGAGGACACAAAGAAAACACTTCAGATTAAAGACGCTGCACTCTGTTGATTTGTGTTTATTATGTGCTTTCATCGCTAAATATGATTGACAGCCTCTTGATGCTTGTGTTTCACTCAGAATACCCCTTTCCACAATAACATGCAAAGCTGCATTGGAAAAGTGCTCTTGTCTCTGAGACATACTGAATCACAGGCCCAGTAATGTTTTTGACAACTATGCTGCCTCAAGTGGCACATTTTTCCATTCAAATTTTCTATTTGCAAATATAAAGTAAAGCTATAAAATGCGGGTGTTATCACCATATAACTTTTTTGTTTCTTTTTTCACTTTTGTAATTGCAGTAGACAATCAGATGCCTGCTTTATGGGTGAATGGTAGAATTGTCACTTCCTGTTGGGTGCAGATAACACAGGAGCTGTCAAAACCACTTACCCTGTGTTAATGCACCCCCTGCAGAGCTGATAGTTTCATTGAACCAATCAGGGTGTTTTGTTTTCCGAGCTACACATCTCGCTTGGCATGCAGCTCTTTACCTTGTTAACAAGACATAATGAACAGTTGGTGAAAACTTGTGGGGGACATGATGCAAACAAACTGTGAGCACAGCCTGGCAAAGTCATAGCTCATCTATTCATTAAGGCTGTAGCTGCATCAATTATGCAGGATTAAAATATTGAAGTAGATTTGGATCTGTGTGACTTTGTTAGAGAACTCTAGAAATTCCCAGAAGTTCTGCTTAGTTGTCCTGCTGTGCTACCTCTACTCTCTTCCCTAAAGATCCTGTTGGTTCAAAGGTGAACTAAAATCAAAGAGTCACAGTTCAGATGATGATGTGTCTATGGTTGCCTCTCACTCTTTTCTCTCCCAAAGACCCTGCAGCCTTTTTGGGAAGCAATAGGTGGTACGTTGTGACACCCCAAAACCATTGAACTTTGACCTTCAAAAAAGGCAAATTAATTACCAAATTCAATGAAGGAGCTTTCTTTCAGTACACCATTAGGAGTGAATTGCCTCAAACTTTCCATTCAAGGTGAGAAATAATTAGGATGACCTCAACCTCCTGCTGTGGATATTCTGTGCTCATCCATTACTTGAAACATCTTGTTTATCTTGATGGAGCTGTAGTGACCCCATAGCACCTCAAGTAATATTCCAAAATGTAGATAACTTTAGTTAAAATATCTTTAAATTCTCTTTATTCAGGAAAACCTGCTAGATGCAATCTGGTCATCTTCTGTGGCTGTAAAAGAGGTGATAAATCTTGAAGAGGAAAGCTTTTTTTTAGACTGGTAACAAATTAAATCTGAAGACAGAAATACACAGACAAACAGAGACTCCACTGTAGGTATCTCCATTATGTGGTCACAAGGCCTGTTCTGATGACTGCCTGACTTCTATTACTTCTTCATCTTGCACTTGCACTTCCACAAACACATGTCGCTTTGTTCCACTGCAGTTCCTAAATGGACACACTAAACGTCAAATGGAAATTCTTTGAATTCAGCAAAAGACATTACATAAAGAAGGCTTACAGAAAACAAGAATGTTTCTCTCAGAATATGCACAGCAGAGAACTTTTGTCTCAGAAATGATTCTTACTAGTTTGTCTGTGGGTTGACATAGTGACCCCAAGGTCTGGTTTATTTAACAACCCTGGAGAAACTTATCAAGTGGTTTAGTGGTGACCAATTACACCTGGGTAATGCTGAATATGATTGAACCATCTGGTGATGTTCAGGTAATGCTCTTGTTCTTGTACGGCCAATTCCACCTGACAGAGAAAAACAATGTAAATGAGACGCAGAACATTACAGAAAAGACTATGGTCCTAACAATCCAAAGACATCCAGCAGTGTGCTACAAAACAAAACAAAACTTACCTCCATAAAACTCACGTGTTTTGATTTACAGCACTGAATTACAATGGACTTGATTTGGCTTTTTGCCACTGAACGGAACAAATTAACTCTGTAAAGGTGAAAACACCCATTTATTTTCTTATAACACATATCTTATGTAGGGTTGGCTGGCCAAATCTAAAATTTCTAGTAATCTAAAATATTTATGCTTTTTATCAGCTTTTTATCACTTTTTAATGTGATACAGTGGCATAGCAAACTGGTTTAGAAGTAACATTGTATGCAATTTATTATATTCAGTTTAGTTATTTTTGTGAAATTGTTAAGAAAACATGATTCACGTGAAAGAATACTTTTCTGTTACAAGCACAGTCTTGCTTTGATAATGCTTAATTTAATAATATGTAAGGTCATGTAAACACATTTAACAGTTTTCTTTCATCAAGGAAATGCCATAAACAGCTTAAGCAAAATCTAATCTGCACAGGTAGTTTTTGACCAGTATCCCAATTTCACACTGCATGTAAACACCTTTACAAGCAGTTTCACAGTTTATCCATGTGCGCATGTTTGACTGTGCAGTAGATAAATGGCATAAATGGAATTATGGAATATGAATGAAATTATGCTAAAGTTTTCTGCTTGTAAACATTTACATTTCATATTCATCAAAGCGACTTACAAGGTGAGGAAAACAATGAAGCGAAAATCATAAGGAGGCAATAACATCTGATGTGCGCAGTTACACTTTTACCAAGATTCCAGCATCCTCCTCAGAATTACTGAGGGGGATGTTTACATGATGGTGTCACTATCTGTGAAACCCCAAACAAATTTCAAAATAACTGTTACGTGTATGGACTCTTATTTTAAAGTTCTCTGTTTGTCTCTGGTTGTTTCTGTTTTTCATGCACTTCCAGTTTCTCAACCATCATCACCTGGTTCACGTTGATTAGTCGGACTATTTAAGTTCCCCGTTTATATGTATTGTTTGTATCTTGTATTCTTACTTCTGCCTTGGCTATCTTGATGTGTGCGTGTGCGTGTGCGTGTGCGTGTGCGTGTGCGTGTGCGTGTGCGTGTTTATTTATCAGATCGTCATTGCTACTGTGCATCTGTTGTTGCCCTCATCATTCATACGGTTAGTGTTTGTTTGCCTTTGTTCATTAAATACCTTTTGTTTTTTATTCCCGTGTTCTGGTCCCTCGTCTCAGTTCCATGACAATAAACCGTAACCATAACATCTAAAGTTTTCCTAATAAAGTTTATTAATTGTATCATAACACATGGAAACATGATTTTATAATAAGCTGATTTTTAATATATATCTGCTTATTTTGTCCATGTAGACACGCTCAAAAAAAAAACTTAAGGGGGTGGGGGAATACTTTTTATAGGCACTGTATGTTCAATTCAATTCAATTCAACTTTATTTGTATAGCGCTTTTCACAAAAGGACATTGTTACAAAGCAGCTTTACATGTATGATAAATGTACACAGAACACAAAGACAGACATACAGACAAACACACAGACAGACAGACACACAGACAAAAAGAAACAGGTAGGAGAAACAAGTGCATGTTATATAATCAATTAAGGGTTATGAATAGATAGTTTGAGTAGAATTTAA
>JAZGTJ010007640.1:0-22460 GCA_036877575.1 Botia almorhae
ACACACACACACACACACACACACAGACACACACAGACACACACAGACACACACAGACACACACAGACACACACAGACACACACAGACAGGTTGTTGTCGTACCTGAGTAAGTACTGATACTGCAGCTGCTGCTGTAGCTGAAACATATTTAGAGCGTTAATCTCATGTCGCCGTTTCATTCTCTCTTGGTCTGCATCTCCCTACATACAAAACACACACTCAATCAAACCACGGGGAGAGCTCACCGCTTGTCATTTCACACACACACAAACGAGAGTGTCATTACCAGTATGGGAGGTAGTGTAGGGCCGGGGGTGAAAGGAACTCGCCCCCAGAGCTTCATCAACTCTCCTAGAGGCTGAAAGGTCTCGTCGCAGCCTCGCTTCACCTGCAGGCCCATGGTGAAATAACCAGCCTGAAACCACTCTGACATCTCCTGGTTATTAAAAGGACCTGGTAGAAGACAGACAGGCCGTCACGGGTCACTCAATGTGAGCAGCATGATAACACCTGAAGCTGAGGGGCTCCAGCATTAAAGGTTATATATGCACTTTGTGATGTGTTTGGCAGGGGAAGGTTTTTGCACACAGCTTTAGCTTTTAGCTAGTAAGAACCAAAATGAGCATGTCTCCAATGCATGACTGCTATGCAGTTGTAAGATGCAGTGCAGCTGGGATTATGGCTGACCCACCCTGGATCTCTCCTTGTGGGTCTTTGTAAAACCATTTGAACGCAGCCTCATGGGTAACTGGGAGAGCTGCGGGTTTGGGTCCCATCTTAGTGGTCAAACGCTCATCATCCACACCACCATCCTGCAGGTACGCCACCATTTTCTCGGCTTCCTGTTAGAGTAGAAATGAAAAGATATACATGCTCACCTTAAAAACTATTTATTAACCCACTGGAGTCACTTGAGGGACGCTTGTGATGGATGGATGTGCTTTTTGGAGCTTTTGTTTGTGTTTGTTGACATGAGGGCGAGTAGATTATGAGTTTTGATGCACTTTAGTGACTTAATATACGTTGCTGGTATCAGTGTTATTTTAAAAGCACGCCACACCTGCTCAAAGTGCTTGAGTCCCTCATCCTCATCCATGTCAGAGGGCAGCGCAGAGGACCGGCCGATAAGACCCACAATGCCTGTGGAGTGAGGAAGTGAAGCCACTGGCATGGGCAGCTCCAGAGGTGTGACCTGCTGGTTCTGAGCGGACACTGGCTGAGCAGGAAGCACTGAAGCTGACAGGACCGGAAGATCTGGAAGCAGCAGCAGCAGGTTTGACTCTGATTCTCAAACTAAATCCTACAGACTTACACATATCACTCATGGGCTTTACCTGGGAGTGTATTAGTGAGGTGTGGAATAGAGATGGTCTCCACAACACTGTTGGGTAGAGCTGTGTGTAGTGGTGCTTTACAGGGTTCTGGTCTGAGTTCTGGTACCGCTGTCCTCTCCTGCGGTCTCTCGCTTCCTTCAGATGGTTCCGGTTGTACAGGAAGGGATGCTGGAGTGGCAGGTTTGGGAGGGGCAACCGCTGCTGGCAGCGCTACAGCAGCTGGTGATGTCTCCTCTGATTTACTGCCTCCTGTCAACAAGAAAAAATATATATGCAAAAACTCCAAAGTGTTCAAAACTTGTACAGTTACAAATGAACAGAAATGAGTTATTGGGTAAGTCTGTACCAGTTCAGTGTTCAAAACTCTTCTTTCCTTACCTCTTGTAAATGTGTGTAATAATGTTTTGTAATGTAATGCATGAAGGCTGACACTTTAGTAATTCTGTGTGCTTGCAAAATCACAAAACCTTTGTCACATTTAAGTTCATTTGATTTCAACATATGCCTGAAGTACGTAAAGAAACCGGCAGATTTTATGCTTCAAACAGAGACGGCAACAGAGAGGTGTGAAGTTATAGACGGCAGCTTTCATTTGAAAAGTTTACAGCAACCTGTATCGCTATCTGTGTGACCTGTAACTTGAATGCAAACGTGTCTTTACTTGTCATGCTGACAGAGGCTCTCCATCAGTGACTCACATTTCTGATATGTTTATGCAACGTTTCCTTATGTAACGGCTTCTAGAACAACAGAGGATTGACGTTTACAGATGACATCACCTCAGACTGAACTGTGGGGTGTTCCTGTAGCTCAACTGGTGAAGCATTGTGTTAACAGCACAAAGGTTGTGAGTTCAACTCCCTGACAACTAACATGATCAAATGAATACCTTGAATGTACTGTAAAGCGCTTTGGAAGTGTCTGCCAAATGCATAAATGTTAATGTGCATTAAATTAGATTTAAAGAGTATCTCACACTTACAAAACTGTGTATGTGTAGCTGTGAATCCCCTAATGTTTAAACAAGTTAAAAGCATATCGTTTTGAAACCAGCTGTCAGTTTGTTAAAATACAACTAACTGAACAAACTCTGTTCTCTAGTATTCCTGTTGTGGTTATACCACATCTCACTTCCTCCTCACCTTCACTTTTTTCTCCCTCATGTCTAGCGTCTACGTCAGTATCTTTGGTTTGTTCTGATTCGCCGTCATCTTTCTCTGTATATTCCTCACTTTCCTCCAGCGGTCGGAAGTCAAGCTCCGCCTCTTCCAGGATTGGCTCCTTAGGAGCTTTCTGATTGGGCAGTGAAGAAATTGCATTATTCGGCAAATGCTTAAACTGCACCTGACAGCCGGACAGACAGATAATATCTCTAGACTACAGATAATAAAATAAAAACTCACTTTACACATTCTCACCTTAAGTGAGAGGAAGGCCCCTGATGAATCAAAGGTTCCTGTTTCTTCCTCGGCATCCTCCAGACACCATTCTGGTAAACTGTCTCTCTCCTCCTCTAGGCTCCCGCTGGCCGATCGAGGTCTACGGTAACCGGCACGCTCCTCATCCCTCGAGTCGAATGGGAAGCGCCTCCGTTGATCCGGGGGTTCCCGCCACCCTGCTGACCGTGGGCCGTCTGCAAATTGGGGATTTTGTCAAGCTGCATAACAATAACTTGCGAGAAACTCTCCTGGCTTTTCAAACCCAAATGAAGTTAACTGTGGCTTTAATTGCGAGGCAAAAACTGCAAGATTTGAATATATCTAAAATATATTGGCATATATATAGACAAAACGATGTTGATTTCTAGAGCTTAAACATTGTAAATTACTACATCAAACTGTCTGTAAAACTCAATGCTATCTGTACTTATTCATTCTCTCTAAGACTTGTGTGTAATCTCATTCTTAAGACTAATTCTTAGTCTGTCAATGTTTGTACAATGTTTTAATGTCAAATTCAGTACATGTGGCAGCACAAAAATTGCAAAATAATATTGCACTGGGGTACCAGTACAAGTTCTGGTACCATGGTACTTTTTAGTACCAGTCTATCACTTACAGTGTATCAGGTTCTTCAGAATAAATGTATGCACCACACCTGGACTCGGGGGGCACCATCGTTCGTTCTCTCGGCGAGATCCCGCGACCCTCCAGCCCCCATCATCGTCCTCTCCGTTCTGCTCGTCTCGGGACGTGCGCCAGTTGTCGCTCTCAGATCGTATAACCTCATGCTTTCGAGTGTTCCCTGCACCGTCCTCATAATTGGCTCGTACTGAAGAGAAAGCAACAGTATATGTTGAGTACTGGATGCTTTTGTGATTGGCTCACAGCTCAGGAAGAATTAATACATCTATTTCCTAAACCAGCTAGCAGAAATCAACTTACTGTGATTGACTGGAAAATGGGCTGGTGCTCCATCTAAACGAGAGAGAGAGCGAGAGAGATAGAGAGACAGAGAGAGAGAAAGTCCTTGGGCTCAATTTTGACATGCAATATATCAACACAAACAAGATGTTGTATATTGTCCTCATATACTAGCATACTAACCTGGATCTTTTCGACCTGGCTTTTCAAACCTTCTGTCTCCCCTGGACATACCAATGGGAAAACAGTGTTGTCAGGGTAACATGGACAAAACATGTAAAACCAGACAACAAATTTACCTCATTATTTTGTTAACTTCTCACTTATGTTACATGTGGCCATGTCGACCATGTTCTCCCTTCAAACACCTGAGACAGATCACCTGAGAACTTAAGTACTAAGTACTATTTTTTAATTGTTGGTCATTGTGTCAGACAGATATCATGATATGCATCATGTTTTAAGACCACATGACAAGTTAAACTAGATCAACTCCTTTTGAATCCAAAAACGAGTGCTGACCCTAAACAAATGCTAACTGACTTGCTATCTTCCCTAAGCACTAGGAATCCCCACAGCTTTACCACCTATATGACATTTCACGAACCTCTCCTCCCAGCTCTGAGAGCGATGCATCTCTCTCGCACCGCGGCCGAACCCTCCCTCCACATCATCAAAACTTCTTTGGTAAAACCCTCCGTCACCTCTGCCCCTGCCTGTCAATCAAACACAGCAAGCACTCAAACAAGTGCAAATTCCCCTCTGTACATCGTTTCAGTGTACACATCTGAAACAACAACAGCGTATGCGGTGAGGTGTAGTCGGAAAAAGCAAACTGTTCGATGAGGTGTCAATGCTGCACTCTGGTTTAACAGAAAGTTTCCGCTCTAACAAATTCATTTCTCTTGCAGCGCTTCCTCCGAACAGTCAGAAAGGAAGAGGCAGCTTACCTCGTCCCCGTGAGGTACTTCGCCCTCTGGGTGCCCCTGCCACCGTGCCACCTCCTCTACCCGTCAGCCGGAGGACGGCCGAGCTGTTTACAGACATGGAGAAGTTTCTCTGTGGAGACACACACACAGGCACAGTGTTAGAAGTGCTGGTCTGTGCACAGCCAGCAGGTTGTGACATGAAGACTGAGTGTGTTTGCACATTACTGAGCTGTTTGAATCACAGCAGGTGCTGTAACAAACATCACATTCAATGCATGCAACAAAAAAGCCATACATGTAGACATACATGTAGACATACATGTAGACATACATGTAGACATACATGTAGACATACATGTAGACACTGCTCTAAAACTGAAGCAGAATCTTTATACACTTATCCTTTTAATCTCACAATACAGTAATCAATTCACAATACTGAACAGTGTAAATACACCTCAAGACACTTCAGCTTTTCATCTAAAGTGACTTGAAGGACATTTCAGGTACACATCTGTGTGTTCCTTTGGACCCATGACATCTGTACTGCTAATAAGACGTTCCACCCACAGAGAGCAAAGATGTTTACGACAGCACAGGATGATTTTTCTGTTCATCTGCCATGGTGAAAAGGACTTAAAGGAAATAAGTGACTTGACTAGACTTGAGAACGCTGCCGGAAGTCTCACCTGTTCCTCCTCTGTAAACGGGACTAATGCCAGCGGCGGCAGCGGTTCCTCTTGTAAAATAGGCAGAAATTCCTTATCGTGAAGATCTTCCGGAACCTAACGCCAAAAAAGTGATTTAAATACTGAGTCTGTTTAACAAATTGAGCCCTAAATACACGCCCATTACTGGCATACAGAGTGAATGCAGTTAGAGATGGTCCAAGCTGACCAAGTGCCCTCACCATGTTATCCTTTACATAAAGTGCTAGCATCTCTTCTCTCCCGTAGCGGTAGTCTGCGAGTTTATACTTTGGCAACGCAGGGGAGAGTGGCGGGGAGGCCACACTGCTGCTACCCACGCCACCAGACAGGGCGCGAAGCCTGAAACACAGCCGAGAAACGATGCGGACATATGCGGAAAGTTACACACCAAACAGCTATGAAAAATGTCTGTAAGTAAGTGACAGGTTATAAACCAGATGACAAAGTAAACATAATGGAAAAATAGTAAAGAAATGACTGCAACTTGTTTACAGTATTTTTCACTTTACATGAAAGCCTGTACACTCCATTAGCCATTTATAGCACGTCAATACAAAAGAATTACAACGCTTCGTCAGTTCCTGATGCTACAGTAAAACTCACCATTCTGGTCCAAAGTTGAGTGTCTGAGTTTCTGCCATTTTCCTTCAAAGCCTGAGGGGAAAAAACTTGAATTAATATGTAATTATTGCAGCAATAATAATTGATAACAACAACAATTACAGAGTACAACATTCCACATCAAGCATATACATCATATACATGATATACATGCAAAAAAATGCAAAAATACCATACCAGTATGTCAGATACACACAAATCTATCAGTCTGACAATAAAGCCAATAAAAAATGTGCAACAAAAAGAATGAATATATATGACTGGGTCCTTTTTTTGCCTTGTACAGTGAAGTGTAAGCATTGTACCGCAAAACTACATAATCAGATCTTTGTACTGGTGCAGCTCAGGGACTGGAGCAAAATGTAAATGCATCAAACTGGCACAGCCCCATTGGCTGGAATTGCAAATACTGACAACCATAACAAATCCTCATAACCCAGGCACTTGCTGGCAGATCTGTTACCATTAAGAGACACCCATTGTTCTTAATAGTCTGATCAAATGACTTAAAATTACAGTCTTTGAAAAGCGTGTACGTTTTATTCACTTACAGATTTGTGTATTAATGCCTATACAATATATAAACAAACAAATATCACTTCATTTTTAAAAGCCATGTGAAATGTACAGCAAATCATTTTTCAGCATATTGTAGCGGCGACTCCCTGCATCCTGCACCTGGCCTCCCCCCCTTACTGTCACAGGAGCTATTTTAAGAGCTCTCCCAATAAGGAAGAGCATTCTAACCCGATATCTGTACCACCTAGGGCTTCCCTTGAACAGTATAGCTCACGTACGTTTTTATATCCATCAGTTTCTTTGAATGTGAACAGATCAAACTTACACCACAGAACAAAATGCGGTGTAGTAACGCGTTGGTTTATAATAAACCTTGTTTATTTATTTAGTTTCTTATTAAGTTTATTTCATTATGGACTCAACACGTGTCCATGCAAAACAAACACAAGTGACGACTTACCGCAGCTGGGATTTAAAACCACGTGTCCCTTCAACGACTTAACTGCTCGATCTGTATTACACGCGCTTTAATAAAAAATAATAATAACAACCAAACGTATTCCGATTACAAGAAACCAAACACAATTACACAATCACCGCATACAAACGCATTTTGATCGATTAATGTGGAAAGCTACCCACCAAATCTGCCCACGAACCGGTTTTATCAGCCGCCGTTATGAAAATGTACATCAAGTCCCCAAACAGACGCGCATGGCTATTTGTTTAGCAGCTAAAGCAGCAAATGCGAGTTGTAAATCAGGTTACTTTGCGTTTTAAAAACACAGAAAGCTCCAGGGTAAAAAAACGGATTCAGCTTTTTGCCCAGTTAAAAACAACAATTGCAAAACCTTTAAATTGACATAAAAATGAGCAAACGTGAATTGTCGGTAACCACTGTAAGGTGTGCAATAAAGTCAGAGGAAGATTGAAAGATCACAAACGACAGTTGTGATGATATTGTCACAACAGACATGGACTGATCGAATTATATAAGTATATAATAATGTATATAAGTGACTGGTTTTAGAGGCCATTTATGTAAAAACCCAGTTGAAAATAGTTTCAGGAACCGACACCCCTGTCGACTCATGCTTTCAAACCTTATAAGCACCGCAAGACACAAACCAGATCACATCATCACCACCACACTCAAATCTCATATGAATTAATACGTGAGCGAAGGAACAGCATATCTTTAACCCGTCTGAGCTGTATAAAATTAAGAGTTATATGAATTGTGATACACAGTGTTGGCTGTGGCTAACACTGGACAATTCACTTTCTGACATCCAACGCCTGACAACTTTGTGTTTTAACAACAATCACATGCGTGAACGAACTGCCAAAGGTCTAAATAAACGTCAACAGGAGCGCAAAAGAACGGCGTGTGAAAGATGTTAGTGAGTTGACATGAGTTTTAATCCGTGTGGCCTGTCCTTACAGACTCCGTGTTTCCCTACAGCTGTCGTCAGACGCCGATGACATACTCGCCGGCAGGGCGGAGCAATCGAGCCCGGTGCTTCGAGGCCTACCAACCATGCGGGCTACAACTGCGTCGATTTGCTAAGCTGGGGCGGGTTTGTGTCACTGAGAATTGTCCTAGGAATAGTTACGTTTTATTGAGAACAAAACCACGTATGTCGGAGCCGCTGTCTTACCTCTACTTTTACTGACAGCGCTGAGTTTGTGTGCGAGTGCAGTCTCTCGATTCGTATCCACAAGATGGCTGAACATGAGTCACGTGACAACACGTAGGCTGGAAAGTGCCCGGATGAGAGAGCGCGCTCTGACAGCAGCAGTTCTCGAGCACGCGCACTGTCTGTCTGTCTCGCGTCTCGCACACACATAGATGTTTGATTATATCTGTAAGGCCATTCCATAGACTTTAATTGATTTTCCATCATTTGATATCAGTTATATCTGTCGAACCATCACAGAAACATGTGCATGATGTTACATTATTTAAAGAAAAACACAATTTTGTTGATTTTGTCTTTATGGAGTGTGGACCAATAAAATGCATCACAAATTGGTTGTCATATATTTGACTTTGTAAATAAGGACATTTGCCCCTCACAAATACACACACACATGTTTGTACTTCTATCTTTGTGAGGACATTCATTGTTTCTACACAATAGAACCATCCCAACCAACTGCCTAACTCTAACCCTTAACCTAATCTTGATCAGATTCAGACCCTAACCGTAAAACCAAGTCTTAACCCTCAAACAGCCCTTTAAAGGTGTGTCAGTAAGTGAGGACCTGCCAAAATGTTCTCACTTTACTCTCTTTGTCCTCACTCTGATGGTGCAACTGGTCACCTTGCTTCTCACAACGATAGAAGCACACACACACACACACACACACACACTGACCTTTACCCGACTTACAAAACAAGTATAACAAAGGGAACATCTTAAGAAGTCGCTTTTTGTGTACACACAAAATAAAAGTGTTCAATGTTAATGTGTTGTTTTTATTATGAGTAGCGTGTGTCTATTGCAACAGTTTTACAAGTTTATGCAGGTTTCTTTAGGTTTTAAGATACTTCTCTTATATTTTTAAGATGGGTTTGTTATAAACAAAGTGATTTTAGCGCTAAGAAAATTATGGAATGTTGCTTTGTTCAATGTAATGATTAATTAGATCATTCAATTATCATTACGTTTATAAGCTGTTTGTCTTTCATTTTACTTTAACACATTTATCGGCATTTCTTCATTTTTCTGAAATAAAAGCAAACAGCCTTATATCAAACACATAGACCTATATTAGACAAGCTTGTTGTGTATTACTGACCAATGACAGCTGTTCATATTCTAGGTACATTAAAGTAGATATATCAGTTCTTTACTGTGTGGAAAAAGAGGAAACAATGTCTGTTTTTTCTTTGCTTCCTGTGTAAGTTGAGGGTGTACACACTGTACAGCTCAGCTATTATCTTTTTCATTGGAAAACTGTTCAAACCTTTTGCCTTCAAGTTAAAAACATTTGAAGACAACAGTATTTATTAAATCATTAGAAGTTTTCCTCAGCAAACGGCGATCATGATCATTAGATCATGATCAGTAAGATGTGTCTTAATCGAGCCTGTTTATTCTGTGCTGTCTGACTATGAGAAACAGGGCGAGTAGCTGACTTACAGGCTAACAGAAAGATATCAGAAAAAACCAAAGCTGTGTTTCTGTTAGCAAGGATGTGGTCACAGGCAAAACCTTCAAAAACAGAAGTACCACTCAGTCTGTTTGAGCGCATTTATGAGAAAGTATCTCCCCGCCAAGGACAGGTAAGCGTGGACGCTCCATATTTACCAAAAACACAACTACTCAGTTGTAGCCAGGATAACCTCTTTTAAAGCAAGATTTATGTAGTGTTTTTGTGTAAGTGATTATCTTAATTGTTTGGAGGGGGAAAATATCCTAATTACAGTTTATGAAAAACATAATTATACTGATTTTCGATGATATTGATTTATTGAGAACGTTCACATAGGTTTTAGTAAAACAGAAAAATATCACAGGTAGGCTAAAAGAAGAGGAAGAGAAATCAGTTTGACATGCAGCGTAACTTCATTTGTGACTGTTGCAACAATACAGATTCTCTGAAGCAGACACGTTTCGTGACAGCTGTGGCCTACGCATTTGAAAAAAGGGACAGACCGTGGCTTAGACATGCATCTCAGACGAAGAATATGCATTTTAGACAGCTCGAGAGCTTCATACGTGTGAAAGATAAATGTAATATTTATATAATAATAGGGCGTGCATTCATGTCAGTTTCAACATTTTTTTCTGGTGGTTTTGAGAAACAATTGTGAAGAATAAATTCTGTGTTGATCTTTGGCGACAGAGGTGCACATGTTTGTTTGTTGTATGTTTATAGCAGTCGAGCTGTTCATTGTGTGTGCCGCACGGCTGCAATGTCACACTGGGGACATTTGCTCATTTAATATGCACGCACCTCGTCCTCTGACGGTCTGGTGAAGATATTTAACGGTCTTTTCTTTCAAACAAAGATCTTTAGTTTCTCTTTAGATGAAATGACACTTTGAAATCATCAGAAAAGGTAAGAGCATCTTTCAACGCACTGCTGACTGCCTAAAAGATGTAGACAAATTTAATGAATTACACAAGCATTTATTTAAATGCATCTGTAAATCTGTATGTAAATTTAAACAATGCATAAGAAAACAAACAATAAGGAGAAAGTGTTCAATGGGAAATATCATGAAAACTGCATTATAGTAAACATTATAGTAAGACCATTCAATTATAAACTGTATTTATTTTTAAATAAAATGTCAGATTTAACATGCATTTAAAAACCACTTCAAAGGAACAGATTTTGGTAGCAGATATTTAATTGATTTTCATTTATTTTGATGCAAACAGAGGGAGAATAAAATCAAATATATTGGAAGTTTTAGTTCATGTAGTGATGCACTTTCAAATTGACATGTTAGAGGGAAACGGACCTGAGAGCTCCAATTATAAATCATTATTATAAACTTATAAGGTAATGAGATTGTGTTAAACACTAAAAAGAGAATTTTGAAGAATTGCAGCTTTATGTATTAGAAAGGCAGAGAGATAACGTTTCTGTTTGCGAGAGTTAAATCATTTCCCATGCGCACAGAAAAGGCCTCGAGATGTGAGAAAACATGATGAAGAGTGTTTCAGTTCGTCCTTGTTAAGCATTCCGGTGATGTTTGCTGTGCAAAACTTGTTGCTACTAGTCTCAGGTGTTTGCATTGCAAACATACACCCTCAAATCTCTTTGATACTCTGACCCCAAAAAGTCTCAGAATGAAGTCACTTACACACAGCAGCTCTCCTCAACAAACCACATGAATGGAGATGTACTTCTGGTTTTTAGCACAAACAGGCAGAACAAAACCCCAAAGTTTAATACTTTCAGAAAAATTATAACCCAACCCCCAATGCGAGCAGTACTAATAATGCAACACTTACTCACATATCTGAAATCATCTGTGAAGCAGCATGAGATCTGAATTGAGTGACTGCTGAATGATTATGTGTGTGTGTGTGCGTTTACGAGATATTTTGGGTTGTGAAAGTTTACAAATCTCTGGAAAACATATGTGACATTCTTTGTTCCTCTGTGCTGACAGTTTCACTATGAGTGCCAACTGCTCGACTGATGACGTGGACAATGTGACGAAGTACCTGGATTTGGTGATTTACGTGCCCATCTTGGTGTTCGGGCTGGCACTGAACATCAGTGCACTGGTCGTGTTCTGTGTCCTGCTCAAAAAATGGACCGAATCCTCCATTTACATGACCAACCTGGCTTTGATGGACCTTCTGTTGCTGCTGCAGCTCCCTTTCAAAATGCATGCGGCACAACACAAGTGGGCGAACAACAAAAAGCTCTTCTGCTCCTTCTTGGAGAGTCTTTACTTTGTGGGTATGTATGGAAGCGTCTATACAATTGCCTGCATAGCTATAGACCGATACATTGCCATTAAACATCCGTTTCGGGCCAAGCAGTTGCGATCAAAAAAGATCGCCCGGTTTGTTTGTGTTTTTATCTGGGTGTTTGTCATGGGAGCGACTTCACCCATCTACACCTTCCGTCAAGAGGTTAAAGGTGACTTCCGCTGTTTCCATGGTTTCTCTGACAAAGGCTGGGGCACTGCGGTCATTATTTGCTTGGAGGTTTTGGGTTTCCTGTTACCTGCTGCTGTACTGGTGGGATGTTCCACTCAGAGCATCCAAGCCCTCAAGGCCTCTAAAATCAGTGATTCTGAAAGAAAAGCAGGAGTAAGAATCATCTACAGCAGCCTCGCGGCCTTCCTAATACCCTTCACCCCGTGTCATGTGGCCATACTCCTGCAATACCTCGTCCGTAATGACTTCATTTCAGACTGCACACAGAAAAGCAACATTGCTCTTTTCATACAGGTGTCGATGAGTCTCGCTAATGTCACCATCTGCCTGGACGCAGTTTGTTACTATTTCATCGCCAAGGAAGTCCGATCCACCAAGCACACGGTTCTCAGCAGAGTGAGATCCATCAGCACCTCTGAGGTTTGACATGTGACATTATCCAGAATAAAAGTGATTAAAAAGACTCACGACAACAAAACCAGTTCAAAATTCTCCTCTTGGACTCATTTTAAAGCCCGACAGTTCTGGGCATGTTTGTTGGACATTTGTGTACAAAATATTATCTGTTGTTTTGGCCGTATGGGAATTATTATCGAGGTTTTGCATCTGCTAAAGTCTTTCTCTTTCTGTTCATCAGATGTCAAAATCTTCCTGCCACATCCCTTCAGCAATACCAAAACTGATACCAAAGACATGAGTTTCTGATTGGCTAAAGTTTTAAAGAACAGGCCAGTCCCCTAATTAAGAGACACATGGACGTGATTTATTAAGACGTCTATGTCAGTCTAAACAGAAGGGATATGCACATGTTCATAAGAAAAACATACCAAACCTTTAATGCTTTAAAAATATCTTGACACCTGCATAATTTATTCACGTTACATCTCATATAATTGTCTTCAGCTCACACCGTCAACACAAGAATCTTTAAAGTGTCCTCACACGCGATGGCGGTCTGACAAATCAACCCGAAACCTCCGTAATGACTGTCAGAGGAAACATTTTTATGCCATTACTTGCGACTTGGCAAAAATTTCCCCAGTCTCTCACACTCTGTATTCATAAATCGGTTTATTTTAAGTTTTAATTTTATTTATTTCCAAGTTTTATATTTAATATGCAAACTGCCTGGCAGAATGAACCTGTTTTCTCTTCGTGTGAAAGTGTGTCATATAAAATCAGTTCCACTGTGGGTGTGAGTCACTGATGTACACACTGATGGTGTACACACTGATGATGTACACACTGATGATGTACACACTGATGGTGTACACACTGATGTCCGCTGATGGTGAGTGCTGTGTGTGGGCACACAGCCGCGTGCCAATAGTTTCACTGACTCATATGACAGCTAGACGTCTCTACCTGTCTGTGTTTCAGTTGTATTCTGTGTTTACTGATACAGCGTGCCAGCTGGAAACGTGGTTGTATGTACCCAGCTAGGCAATTTTAGGTTGTACGAATGTTTCCCTACCGTTTCCATGAATGTAAAAAAAACAAATGTTAAAAATGTTATTTATAAAGTTCTAGGAACGTTTAAAACGGTATTGTTCGGTTAAAAGGAGGTTATTCAAACATTTTTTTAATTCTGTAATGTTTTTTAAATGTGTCAGCTAGCTACTTAAGCATAACATCTTTGATATATGATATATAACGTTAAAAAAACGCTACTGCAAGAATGTTTATTGAAAACTCGAGAACGTCAGCCAACATTCTGAGAATTATCTGGGTATTTTCTGATAGTGTGGAAGGGCATGATAATAATGATAATAATTCAGGGTGACCACACTGCAGGGGTGGTGTGAGGGCCCAGCTAAAACAGAACGTTCTCAGAACCTTGGCTAACGTTGTCAAGTTATCACAAAATATTCCAGCAGTAATGTATTTTGAACATACTTCCACGCACTTTTAGAGGTGTGACTTTGGAGATCACTTTGAACAGAGGGTGGGATTGTATTGTTAGCCTCTGAAACTGCTTGCATTTAAGTTATCCTGTTTCTGTGTTCTCCAAAACTCATATTCACATATTGTGATGACCTGCTTTGTTCCTTCTATGGCCAACAGAGGGCGCCAGAGTAACGCCAAGCGTGTTACTGTAAAACGTGCTAGGATTCATTCTGCATAATGTGTCCTTGGAAAGACAAATAATAGAGCGCATGCGCAAACAAACAAACGCATTAATGACCATAGATACCACATCTAATTGTCTCCTTTGGTTCATTTTTTCACCCAGAATAAAACAGCCAGAAAAGAGTTATTTATTAGCGTGCATATTTTACGTTTGTGTTTGGTGACTATTTTGCTGTATTCATTCTAATTAATAGTTACACCTGATGATGATCAAACTGTTTGACGATGATCCCAGCTAAAAGGGAACATTCTCGGAACATTGGCTAACGTTCTCTAAAAGTTCTTTCGAAGTTATAAAAAGGTTCTTGCAGTAACGTTAGTAGAACGTTTTGTAAAGGCATATATCATATATATCAAACGTTACTTAAGTTGGGGCTTGTGTTGGAGGTGTTAGTGGTTTAAAAACGTTACAGAATTTAAAAAGATGTTTGGATAACGTTCTTATAACCAAGAAATAACGTAAATACGACGTCTAAAAAACTGGACGTTTTGAACGTTTTTGTTGCTCAATGGTAACGTTGAGGAAATGTTCTTACAATCTTAAGGAACGACGGGCTGAGAGTTCACAACAATGACCTCCAGATGGCGCCACCGCCGAACTTTCCTGCACGTGGTGCTGTAGACAAAACAAGCAGTGACAACGAGATCCTGCAACACCTTGTTATTTTAAAATATAACAATATTGACAGTTATTATTTAATTTATGGTATTATTTTATAATCATACATTGTTGTTTTGATCTCTTAATAAATAAAAGACTACATGGAAACTTGTACCTCCAATATTTGTAACACAGCAGGACTGAAATCTTGCTGCAATATGACTTATTATATTTTGTTGACCTTTCTAGTGATGAATCTAACGCAAAATACACATTTGCCTTCACAGATACATCTTGAAAGTTGCAAACAAGTTCATATTATTTGTAACCAAATGTGTTGTGCAACTCATCCTGTTCGCGTTTGTACCCACACAAACACACACACACACACACACACACACACACACCACAGCCAGCATTAACTTCTCCGCTTGCCGATTGACTATTGACCTTTGCATTATACAACAGTATCTGTGACATTTTGGCTAACCAATGATACATACGGGGCTATAAGACTCACTGTAGGCTGTGTGGTTGTTCCGGATGAACTGCATGAACACCGCAGGTCTGCGTCGATCATGTTTTCAAATCAGTCGTAGTGGCCGTGCATACTTCACAAAGCGTGCACCTAACTGCGCAGGACTGTTTGGTTACATCACGTTTGCTGCTTAACTTATTTATCTTTAATAGTTTGCGCCCTAATATCTGATAAATAAATTTAATAAAAAGTTGTTCAGGTTAGGTCAAAAGAATGAGTTCACGTTTGCTTCTGAACTGTGTTGAAACTGTGTTTATCTAGTAAACAAACAGAGCGAACTGTTACGAGATGCACCTGACCACATGTATTAAGACATCTTCACCCATCAGATCTTCTTGCTTCTTTTTTGCATGTTATAGCAATTCACATACAAACACCTCCCACTGTTTCCTGTTAACAACATGCTGAACTTAAGAGAAAGTTTCCACCCATGAGAATAACGTACAGAACCGTTGCGCATATTTAACCCGCACTTCTCTTAAATTTACAGCAGTCAAAATGCAACAGAACAGTTCATACAACTGCAGCACGTCTCATTTCCGATATCCACTGTTTACTTACACCTACAGTTCGGTACTGCTGCTCGGGCTTCCCCTCAATTCGTTGTCTCTTTGGATATTGGTGTGTCGGAATGGCTTGAGGAAATCGGTTCCGGTCATCTACATGGCCAACCTTGCGCTATCGGATCTTCTTTTCATTCTCTCGCTGCCCTTTCGGATTATCTACTTCGCCACAGGTCGATGGACGCTGGGAAACACGCTGTGCATGATTCCGGGGACGCTGTTCGCGGTCAACCTGTACTCCAGCTCTCTGTTCATCACTCTCATCAGCGTGGACCGCATGCTGGCCGTAGTGTACCCGCTGAGGTCTCGCTCCGTACGCACCGCACCGATGGCTTGGGCGCTGTGCGCAACCGTGTGGCTGCTCATTGCTGGATTATCGGTGCCAACTGCGACGAATCATCCCGAAAATTACGATAAGGTGTGCAACGTGACGCGCTGCTTTGAGAACTACACACGTCAGGAGTGGAAGAAAGGGTTTGTCATTCTGTGCTGTGTCACCGTCTTGGGCATTTTGGTGCCGTTTGGCATCATCTTGGCCTGCACGCTCGCCGTGGTGCGACAGCTCGGACGCTGCAGCATGTTAGATTCCTGGAGCAGCACCGAGATGAGTAAAAACAAGATCGTAAAGCTCTTTCTCTCCAACCTGTTCATCTATGCGGTGTGTTTTATACCCTTTCACATCGCCTTCATACTCTTTGGCATAAACAAAATTAAGCAAATGCAGGGAGGTCATCTGAATGACATTTACTTCAACTTACAGACAGTGACCATGTGTATGGCCAGCACAAACAGCTGCCTGGATCCCTTGATCTACTATTTTAGTTTAAAGAAACTTCAGGGTAGAAGCAGGTGTGATTCGTCAACCAGAAGCATCGCTCTGGGCCTGATCCAAAGCACAAGCTGGACCGCCCAGTAAAAGACAGACAAGCTTATGACCAAATTAACAGGACCAACAGACTTCAGAAGCACCATTCTTAATGTAAATAAACACTTTGTGGGAAAGGATTTATGCAAAGAAGTCAAACTGTCAGTTAAGAGATGAATGTCAAGCATTTGCATCTCATTGCTAATGTGCAAACAAAGTTTAAACTTTTGTTCTCAACAGGTGAAGAGGATAGAAAATATCAAGACTTTTTCTTTCATCTGAACACATCTTGCTAACAGAGAAACATAAATATATTCCACAGAACTGTCCGTTTTAAGTTGCAGATTGCAAATCGTGCTTCTGTTGTGGCTTAATTTCGAGTGCCCAGCCGTGAAATGCAACAGCAATGCAACTGTTTTGTCTTTTTTGTAACTGCTTTTAAAAAGTCTTTCAAGATTTATACATGAACTGCTTTTGAGATCATGAAACAAAAGTCACACAGCATTTACAGATTACAGAAGTTATGCATTCAGAGTCTACAGTAACTTTATAACAGATGCTGTACTTGTGTAAGACATTATTTTGGTTAAAAATAAATCGTTTTCTTTCGGATGTTTATTTCTGAGTTTTGCGTTCCTGTAAAACGACGGGTTGATTTCTCAGTTTCACGTGGCTTCAGCTGAGACGCGCGAAAAGATAAAGCATAAAAAAACATCGTTAACTTCTCTGCAAATAGCAAAAAGGAAATGAAAGCTTAAGCTTTGAGTCATCTGTTGAAGAACACACCCATGCCATCGCTTTTACACGATGCCACGTGCGGTGTTGTGGTCAGGAGGGCTAGTGAACCGTGGGTAAAACAAAAGCTTGCTTGCATAACATTTTGTTCTTACAAACAGCAGCCAGACTCAATAATGACAAATACAACCAAAGTCGAGTTTCTGCAGTTTATTGACAGACTTTACAAGCGAATATTATTTACAAAGCTGGAGCAGCAGAATATAGTGCATTAAATTAATCACCCCCAACATTTCACTCCAGACAAAACCGGTTCTTGCTACACCAGTATCAGAAGAGGAACAAATACATGTAAATGGCACAGTTATGAAAAAAAGTGCAAGCAGCATGAACGGATCCACCTCAGATAAGATGTGCCACTATTGAAAGGCAGATGACACAGAAACAGCAAACAATGTGTATTGATATAAATCTGAACTCAGGACCGTTCCTCAAAAGAATCGCTCTCATAAAACGTGGGCTTGGCTAATCCAAACAGCAATGTTAAACGCTAACAGCCCGTTCAGTATGAATAGGAGTATATGAGCCTGTAGAGAAGCAGACCTCTGCTGGCTAGCTTTTCACTTTTTTTACAAACTTTATTCACATTTATAAAGGAAATAAAACATCAAACTTCTCAAAGAACCAACAAACATTACTACAAAAAAACAAACGCAGGTTAAGTCTGGAAATCCAAGATAAGAAAACTTGTATTGCTTTTAACACGTTCAGAAACCACACATGACTCAAAAACAACAGGCTTAAAGTCATGCACTCCAAAAATATGAGGTAAACATCTTTTGGCATTTAAGACAATTTTCTAATTCTGGATTTCTTATCTAACACGGGAGAAAACTACAACCCTGGACAAATCAAAGGGACAACAGTAATAACTATCAGACTACACGGAGACCGTAAACACAACAACACAACACAACACACAGTGACGTCAGACTGACAGAAAAAGTCAAATCTCACAGTTATTGTAAAGGACCCCCAATGCTCAGTGAAAAAACAGATGCATAAATAACCTGAGAGGAAAACAGGACAGAAGGGAACACGGAGTGTAAAACAGTAATTGCAGCTTATTGTTGACACAGAGACACATCATTAACATTATGTACAGGTGTATGGTGCTGATAAAGTGCTGGAAAGCTGGACAGGTGGGGAGGGGCTCTTTTAGGTTTAGTCTCAGTAGAGTTGGGTGGGGGCGGAAATTAAAGCAGCAGTCGGTCACAAATGACCGTCTCCACGACAAACGTGTTCTCGAAGTGCCGAATGCTGTGGCAGTTTCTGGCTTCCCTCTTCTCGATGCCTGTTGAACGAGAGGAAACATCATCATCAACTTACAGTGCATTCAAGCTGTACATTTGATCAGTATGTGTGTCCCCTGGGAATCCACAACCTTTGCACTGCTAACGCAATGATCTACTTGTTGAACATAGATGTGGATTTAAAGAGTCACGTGTCAGTGTTTGAAAATACGACATCTGGCTGTGTCAGGTTAACTGCCTCTGAAATTTCAATACAAATTATTATCGCCTCATAACTCGAGAGGGATGCAGCCTGTGAGGAACGCAAACGCAGACAGTCGACTCCACAGTCGAGTTCTTAGTGTTGCACAAATGTTGCATCACCATTTTCTAGCCATCATTTCCTGTGGCTTGCCAGGCACCATCTGTGCTTTGATGAGCATGAGGAAGCCTTTCTGAAGCCAAACTACAGTTCCCACACTGCAACGGTACCCACACCTCAGCCTCTGCATCCCACACAAGAGATGCCCCTTTGATCCAAACAACAACTCCCACAATGCATCAGTGCCTGACGTGCATCACCACCCCCTCCATGTGATTTCCTAACAGGAGATGTTCTGTGTCCTCCACGTTCCTGACTCACACTTACACGCCCACACATTAATCATTAAAATCAGTGTCAGTGTGCCACACACCCTCATGCAAGAATTAAAGTGAAGAACACATTCAAACGCGATGTTTCCTGTGATCAACATCCTCTGAAAAAGAGGAAGAGGATGTTTCGCATTGCCCAGATGAAGCGCTTTCATTTAACACCTCCTGTCATTGCAAGAAAACTGGGTGGAGCTAATTCTGTTGTTAACAGATGTGTGTGTGTGTGTGTGTCTGATGTATGCATCAACCTGCAGAGGCAGCAGAAATGAGAGCACAGGAGTGTTGCAGAGTGAAACTCACGTCTCTGGCTCGTTCGGCGCCTTAGTCTGTAGGTTTCTTTTCCATAACAGAGTCTGTGAATGAAGGGTCCCAGCTGACGCATGTTCCTGACACGGCCCGACACCACCATCTCCTCCTGGACCATGTAGGTCTGGGGCAAGTACATTCCTCTCTACAATAAACACACACATGCGTACACACTCGCATGAGGCCGTTTCATCACTGACATGGCTTGAACCAAAAACAGTTGAGAAGCTGCTGTGCCCTTCACTGTGGAAGTGATGTTGAAAGGTTGCACATCGAGCGCGTGACTCGCTCGCGCTCGCTCTCTCTCTCGCTCTCTCTCTCTCTGAACGCAAGCTTTTGTTGAGGTGTAACATGAAGAGCGTGTGCGGTGGGTTACCTTCACATTGACTAGCAGCTCCCACAGGTTTCTGGGCGGCATGACGATGGTGGTGTTGAGTTCGATGACGTAGCACTTATCCAACGCGATGTCGTAGTAAGCTGTGAGGCCCTGCGTTAATGAGAAATCACACCTGCGTCAACCGTGAGTCAGGAAACGTGCGGATGAAGAAAAGCTCGACACGTGGGCGGTTGGCTCTGTGGTTGTCAAGGTGTTGTGGGTGAGAAGATGACTTCCTGAGACACTCACAGGAGCCCATCTATGAGACCCATCTATCTTGTGTATTGCTTAAACTTTATCGTAAATTGGATCACTTAGAAAAGTAACAGTCCACCCACCTAAGAAGGTTTCCTAATAGTTGCATTAGTAACATATAAACTTTATTTTTCCCAGGGATTCAAACCCTCAACCTTTGCGCCGCTAGCACAATGCTCATAGACGCTGGGGCTTTGTTCAAATCCCCAACCCAAAAACATTCAAGGTATTCAATCTAGTATATAAAGAATTACATGTTACACTTCCAAGCAGGCTACATTTTATAGCTGCCACAAATGTGGCACTCACAGTAACATTTGCATGTTCTAGTGTGCCAAGCACTTAGCGCTGCATATTAAACAATGATTTCAGCAAACAAAAGCTTTCCTCAGAAACGTTCACAGACCATCTGCGGGAGTCGTGATGACGAACAGCCTTTGTTAGTCATCTGCGACAGTCGGAACAGCCTGAACTTTTCCCTCAAGTGTTCCAGGGAAAGATCTCTTACCCTGTGGAAGTCGTGGATGATGTCAGCCGGGTCGCTGCTCCCGAAATCCGGGACGGGAACACTGATGTGTTCGTAGTTGTCTTCCAGGTAGATGCCGACGTTCTCCTCCACCTCCTGTCGCCCGAGCAATGGGGCGTACAGCGGGTCCTCGTACATCACCCGGCAGTGGAACAAACTGTCCTCTGGGATCTGAAGAGAGGAAGCGGAGAGTTTTATACAAGGACATTGAACGGGACGGACGAATGTGTAATGAATCAACTCAGTAAAAGACTCTGCAAGATGTTGCCACGGCAATCGCTATACCCACGCGCCAGGCATCCCGAGAGACTACTGATAAAATAACTTATGAATAATTGACATTTAACTGATGCAACAAAGTGCCGTCTCACCTGAGCACTGTAGTAGTATCGGTAGAAGCACACAGAGGCGATGATTAAGCCCGACATGAAGATCACCAGACCGAGAATGACACACCAAAGGCCACTTATGGGAGATGTCTTAGACCTCACAGGTGGAACCATCTCATCCTGCTGGAGAAGGAACGTCATTGGTTTAATCAAGTCATAACACTGTGCTTGAGTGCTTTCCACTGGCTTGGAGTATGTGCTGATTTTAACTAGGACAAAAGGGATGAAATATAATTATTCTTTTTTTACTAAAACAGCCTGAACTCCGTTGGGGAAGGTTTTCTGCTATTTTGGCGCATGTCTGCAGGGACTCTCTCCCACGCCGACACTGAAGCTTCATTCAGGTCACTGATCTCTGGTGATCTTGCTGTGCTTATTACAGTAGAAATAGGTCATATTCTACTGTACAATCTCGTCCAAGACGTACACTTGATTTCATTTATTAAGGTCGACTGAAACAGTCGAACTTGTTCGCGAGAGCCGCGCGTCTGCATATGTTTAGCCACGTACGGCGTAAAAAGCTAAAAACGGTCATTTTATTGCAGTCAGGGATTACAGAAAAGCCTAAAGAGATTTGAAATATCCCAACGTTCCTGGCACACATCAATACTTTCAGCAGCGGCCAAGAAATGAATCACGGCAGCGTCTCAAGACGTCAGGTGGCGTGAGCAATCCGTCCGCCTCCAGTCTCACGGCGATGCTGGCGCGGAGGACACCAGCCCAGATCAGCCCACACACACTTCTGGATCAGCGCGAATCAAACGGACTGCTGACTGAGCTACTATCTCCGCCCGGCAGAGGGATATTTTAGGCACGTACTGTACTTCCACGCTCCTTATTTGTACAGGATTTCCTTTCTACGTAGAACGGCACACAGTAGCCGCGGGTAGGAGACAGCGTGTGGGTACCGGGCTGAAAATAACAGCTAGTATCAGATGAGACGAATCCACGTCATTTTCACTCGAGTACGCACGCTTACGAGGACAAAAACGAGCACATGCACATGGGGACAAAGTGACTGTGTGACGCCAGGAAGAAGGGAACATTCTGTCTCACGTACACACATGCCAGGAACGCTCTCCCTTCCCTGTGTCTAACCTCTCTCACCTGAACTCTG
>JAZGTJ010007641.1:0-22458 GCA_036877575.1 Botia almorhae
CATACTGCATGCAAAATAGGTGGCACAGAATTTACGCAATTCCCAGTTCACAAGAAATAAGTGTGAAGTTCTCCGGCTGCTATAATGAGCACAAGGAAGAATCAGTGGATTTGACTAACAGTGTGAGGTTCACAGCATCAGATCTATAAAAGAAATTCAGAGTTTGTTTGAGGCACAGTAGCAAGTTAACTGTCATGTGTCTGAGTTCTGCACTCTACCTTCAGAACAAAGATGAAACTGCACTGAAGTATCTGATGTCAGAAGTGTGCGAGGAACCACGTGAGCTCACCGAAAACACATTTCTATCATCTCATTTAGTCTAGCAGTGCTGAAAAATTGTGATGATTTCTGTTCATTCACTGCTGTATTAAACATCCCACGAAATCACTAGACAATGTGATTTCCTAACCTGTGTGGATGTATTTCCTTTTGAAACAGGAAGTTTGAAATGGCTTTGTTTTGAAATTGTTTTCATCCTTTTAAACAGTGGATAGGTTTTAGTTTACATTTGTTACATTTAGTTTACATACCTACATTTATACATACACACATATATATATATATATATATATATAAAAAACATAAAAACATATATTCGAGTTAGGCTTTCATACAAACGCCTCAGATGAGAGAAAAACCAAAAGGCAAAAAAAACAGGAAAGCCCCTTTTTGTGCTAACAGTTATAAGTTACTGTCTAGCAGCATGTAAACTCTCACCCATCTCTCCAGCGGCTTTGATGTCGATGTTGTCGTATCCGCTGCCGATGCGGATGATGATTCTCAGGGCTTTGAATTTCTCCAGATCTTCTCTGGTCAGAGTGATGGTGTGATACATCATCGCCCCCACAGCCTCATTCAACACCTGCACACAGAAAGAGGAAAACACATCAGACAGAATAAACATGAGAGAAACATTCACATCTCATTCAAACATCCGAGCATGAGCATGAGCCTGTTTAACCCATTTCAAACTGTTTTAATCATAATTCAAATCAAAACAAACAGTGATAAAATACTAACTAAACAATTTCAAACTAAACTAAACTTAGACCTTCACATGACCAACACAGACCTTCTCATGGATTTCTTGTGTTGACTGTGCGTCACAGAACGCCACTGTGGCGAGATCTTTGAGGATGGGCATCTCCACAGTGCAGTCCCTGCCGTCCAACAGCGCCACCAGTGGCCGAGGATGCATCGGACCGTTCATGATCTGCGGTCTTATACCTGCAGTGAGACAGAGAGAGAGAGAAACATGAGTTTCTTGTACACCCTTCCTGCCATGATTCCTGTTGTCATGGAGATTACAACATTTGGATGGAGTTAAGAATTCATTTCATTAAACGGCATTTGGAAAGAACATCCTGCTCTCATGTTGTTTCTCTCTGCCCATTTATTTTATTTTACATTTTATTTTAAATAGGAATTATTTACAACAGTGTTATGAAAAAATAATTATGTGAGAGCTGCTAAGGCAGCGTTTGGATGGGGGCTCTGGCACAATTTAACATGAGCACTGGACACATCAAACAGAAACACAAATGAGAGGAGAAACCGGAGGGGAATCAGGCTGTCAGGAGACACACACACACTCACACTTCCTGTACGTCTCTTGGTTTTCAGCCAATCAGTGTTCACCAAACTGTGGCGACTGGTCATATTCCAACCTATAAACAACTTCAGACCTCAGACAGACGCACTAAAAGCTTTTTTGGACATGTACAGCAAAGACAAACTTAAAAGCAGTGATTTTAAAACAAACATTACGCTACATTGTAGCAGTACACCAACATTATCCAATCACAGCGCTGCACTAAAATGATCCAATCAGACAGCAGCGGGCAGAATCTCTGCCCAAATCTCCTCTTTAAAGAATGTTCACATTGTTCTTTTCCATTCAGTGATAACATGCAGTGACCAGAGCCTGTCAAGCTCAGAATAGAGGCAGTAAAGAATCATAATGATGTGTCTATGTGCAGTCCATGTCTTTTGAAGCCTTACCACAGAAAACCTGGAATATAACATATATAGACGACTTGAGGTTAATGTTGCTTCCTGTAGCTTGACAGTCTGCGGTCACGAAATGTTTTTTGGTACAAGAAAGACCAACATGAAGATTCTTCAAAAGAATCAATGCATGTGTTCCGCATCAGAAAGACAGCAACCAAAACAACACCAGATATAAATTAAAGTAAATAAAGACAAAATTGTCATTTTCTAGGTGAACTACTGCTTTCATCTATGTAAGACTAGGAAAACAGAGAAAGTGAGAGAGAGTAAAAGAGAGAGGGAGTAATGTAACAGACTCTTTGAAATCCCATGAACAATAAAAGTCTGTAAAAACAAAAGGAAATGAGGAGAATTTTCCATGGAGCTGACGTGGATCTGTGTGTGTGTGTGTGTGTGTGTAATAGCAGCATGTACATCAAACTGTATGTGTGAGTTTCTCCACCTCTTGCTTAGGTGTGCCGCTGTGATTTTAATAAGAGTGTGTGTGTGTGTGTGTGTGTGTGTGTGCAAAGCACGAGCAATCTTGGATATAAAAAGCTGGCAGCCAAATGCCTCACCTCACTGTCAACTGCTGCTTGTGGTTACCAAGCAACCTAATCTTTTACTGTTACACATACACACCTTTGAGGCACAAAAACAGACATATACACACACAAACAAAAAATCCGTCCAAAAAGAAAAACTGTTTTGCTCCAAACCAAAGACACTTTCAGAAAAACAAGCCATTGTCACATCATTGAGTGATCACACAGGACCTGAAAGAAACCAGGTGTGTGTGTGTGCATTTGTGTGTGTGTGTGTGTGTGTTTGTGTGTGTTAATAAGAACATCTCTGTGCTGCGTCACTTTTTCTTAACCCCCCCTCACGCCCCCATCACACACAATTACACATACTAATAACTGTGTGTGCGTGCGTGGGTGCGTGCACGTCTTTTAACATGCCGAACGAGTTTGCAGATAGGTCACAAAAAGCATCCAACACCAGTGCTTGTGACACCTCCAAACAGCTAGAACAACACACACGCATGCACAAACACACACACTTTCCTTTTCGGACAATTTGGGAAACATGCGTCTTGCCTGGAAAATGCTGCCTCCACATTCCTCCCATGAAGAGCAGCCCCAAAAAACAGGAAAAAAATGGAGGAAGAGGATGGAAAAAGACGCTCTACTGTGGTTGTGTCCTGGGGGTATCCCTCTCTCTCTCTCTCTCGCTCACTCACTCCCCCATATGTGGTAAGTGGAGATATCTGCTCGTCTTTAGTCAGTAGCTGAGGATCGGAAGCGTTCACAGATAGACAGAGGAGCTTGTTGTTTTCATTCTGAAAGGTTCTGTCTGTCGTTTTACCCCCTCACTTTTCGACCGTCATCTGATCGCCGTTTTCACCCTCCTCATTTTAAAACAAACCTCTCCAGGTGAGAAATAATTACTGCCGGCCGAGGCAAGCTGTGGAATAAAGAAGAGGTTTAAAAAATTCCCACACAAGTGCCAGCACAAATGACTTGTGCCGCTGCTCTCCTCACGCGCCTAATCACACCCCCTTCTGTTGCTCTTTTTTCAGCCGCACTCCCTCACTCTCAGATTTATGATTTGGAGACCACAGTGGTTACAGACTGCCAGCCTCTCCCTTCCACTCTCATCTCTCCGTCTGTGTTTCTCTTTTCTTTTGCTCTATCTCTCCTGTATTCTACCACTATCACCACTATAATACCACTATTTCTGTCTGTTTAACAGTATTTAATCAGCTTATATCATGCAAACGCTGTGTGTCTGTTTTCACAAACAAACTAACTAAATTAACAAATAAATAAATACACAAATCAAACAAATGGCTATGATAAACATCAAAGAAATAAACAATCCAACAAAAGAACAAACAAATTAAAGAACAAGTAAACAAACAATTTCATATCCTTACTGCACAAACAAACAAGTAAAACAACTAATGAACAACAACCCTGTCAAACACACATACACACACACACACTTTTTCTCCCTCCACCCCAAACACACACACACACTCTCTCTCCATCCCCCACAAACACACACACACACACACACACACTCTCTCCCTCCCGCCCCAAACGCACAACCACAAGAGTGATGGTCACAGAACACACAGCTGGTGAAGTGCAGAGAAAACCAGAAGTTTAAGGCCGAATATCATGAAAAGCGTTTTCATTGTTCTTTTGAAATAAACGTCAAATGTTCCATGTAGACACANGCAGAGAAAACCAGAAGTTTAAGACCGAATATCATGAAAAGCGTTTTCATTGTTCTTTTGAAATAAACGTCAAATGTTCCATGTAGACACAGTGTAACATTCCCAGTCAAACCACTTCAGATATTCACATCAGAAATTGGTTCTGATGTCACAACCATGAGCACCTCATTTGCATATGAATGCCCATTCAGCAACTTGGTGAAGGCTTTGTTACTCGTTTTACAAGCACAGAGATGGGCAGGTCATAAAAGAGGCCATTTACATATAGATGTCTTAAAGGTACAGCGTGTTCATCTAAGAAGAGGGTGGAAAATATTTCCATGGAAAACAAAACCAAATTGACTGCATTTAGTGTAAGAAACCTTGACTAACATCATAAATGGACTTCGGGGAAAAGTAAATAGCAAGAAAACAGGATTTTACAACAGCTCTAATACTGAGACTTCAGTGTGATGAAGGTACACCTGATAAGTGTGTGTGATGATCTCTCTCTCTCTCCTTCTGTTAGTTGTCTGAATGACAGGAGCCATCTGGCTTTAGTGAAGCAGAGAACGAGAGTTTTACAACACACACAGTGAAGCAGCTGTGTTTTGTTACACTACAGACGAGGCTCTTACGAGGTGACAGTGTATAACATCAGGGATAGAGTTCCAGCAATAACACACACACACACACTTGTACACAAACAAACAGCATCACACAGTCACAGAAAAAAACAAACTAAATTAAAAACCAACAGCTGTGCAAAGCTAAAATTATGATTATTTATAACAGGCAAAAGCAGCTTTTTCCACTCGGTTTATCTTCAGCGATCATTTTTAAAGACACAAAATCACAATTAACTTTAAATACAGATTCCTGGTCTTATTTATAGTACAGCAGAATGGTTTGAATTTATCATTTTCACCCATCTGTAAAAACTTTCTCTGCATCTGAAACAACTTTACCGTTCTGTTTCTTTCAGCAGATGTGTGTATGTTTTGTGTATGTTGTGAACGTAGTACATTAATATCACATCTTGCTGTTTTACACGGTTAAATCCACACGCTTGAACAACAATTCAAACAGCATACAAAGTATTTTCTTCCATTGTGTGCATTTAACGAAATGAAATCAAAGTGCTAAACAATTTCTGGGCTTTAAACGCCAGTAACTGTGTCTCTGTCTGCATTCAGAGAGATCTGCTTCTTCATCTACAAATGAAACTCAATCTATGTGACCTTTTTATTTTCACACAATGAATAATTCAGGGGACCGGCTCGCTCCCTCTCTCACTGGCACAGACACACACACACAAAAAACATCACAGATAGGAAGTCCATGTTGAGCATTCACTTGTTCTTTACAAAAATCTCAACTGCACAGTAAAGGTGTGTGTGTGTGTGTTTTGAAACTCTAGCTGCTTGATTCATTTAGCGTTTGGTCTCAAGTTCAGCAATGTTAATCCACACATTCATCAGATTTTATGGACAATAGATCGCGTGCACGCTCATCGTGATGTACATTGACATGTTTATGTATTCAATCAGCAGACTCTGTGATAAAAGTGACTTACTAATATGAAAAGCTAAAGTCACTTAAAAATGTATGAAGCTGAAGAAACAGCACACACTGCTTGTTTACATACAGATGTAGCACATGCCGAACCAGAGCAAACTCATAACTTATACCATCAAATAACCAACATCACGCCCCTGTCTCATTTAAGACTGAAACACTTGACATGGGACAGTTCTACATCAGACACAGGCCAGATAAGTCTGACCGCAGATTACAGAACATTCATTCATTCATTTCTGCAGGATTATGTTCTGATGGAGACCGGCAACCCGAAACAACCCACCGGGCTCAGCCCAGCACAGATGGCTGGAGGGATTTTTCTCCTCTAATCTTTTCATTCTTTCTCTCTTTCTCCTCGTCTTACTCTTTCATTTGTAAAAGCTCAGTAAATGAATATGCTGAGCAGGACAAATCGGTCTACTGTGAAATCAAACTACTTCTGGCTTTGAGAATCCACCTCGTTCTCTCTGACATACTGTAGTCATTACTGCCCATCTTTGTTTGAGAAATTGACAACTGATCTTATAAACATAATGCTAACCAACTGGTCTTTATCTCACATCTATTTGGATAAGAAATTGGTAATAATGAATCTTAACCTGTCTTGTTTTTATTCATCATACAGCTGTTGTGTGCTGACTGTCAAACACAACTGTCTGAAAACATTAAAAATGGTTTTCACCTGTAACTCTACAGTAACATCATGGCCTAAATATAACTGAATAACTTCTACCATGAAGAATTATTTAAAGTGTAACGTTTCTGATCCATGACCTGGGGCGGCTTATCCCGACTACCAGACTGTACGCTCTGAACGCCTCAGTCGTGAGAGCTCTCTTTCCATGAGAAGATAAAAATCTACACAAAATACTACATCAATACAGGAAACCGAACACAATAGAACAGGGCAACACAAATAATCTCATACAAACATTTAGGCGTCTGACCTGAAGCGCTTTTATGTGGGCTGAACGTGACATCCATCGCCATGGCAACATAATCCCTTCTAACTGAAGAGGAAGGACTTAGACCAGGGTCAGACCTACAGGCCCATATGTTACGCAATTAATCTTTGGAGGGGCTTTTAGGATTGACCAAATATGGTCAAAGAACAAGGAAGCGGTTTTAATTCACATTTATATCAGACTGTATCAGACTGAATGCTGAACAGATCCCCGAGCACATGATTATGCTCTGACTTCTAAGCAATGTCACTATAATAAAAGAGAACATGCAAAAATCTGAGCAGTTGTTGCTACCGAAAGCAGGTCACCTAGCAACACACAATTATGGAATATCCTGCGAGCCAGGCGTCTACAGCCTGTCCATTAGCAGACAAAATTACCGGCAAAACAAACAACCCTCACCCACATGCAAATGACTCTGCTGTGCGTAAGAGAAACGCTTACTTCCAGCAAAGACAAGCTGTCTGTTGAAGCTCTGCAGATGTTTGAGACGTAAGCCATCTACACTGACACCATCCAAACCCGAAACATCTGCAGAGATGAATAACACACTGGAAAAATAAACCAGCTAAACCCATCAGCTTAAGTGTGGTGAGAGAGAAGCTATAACAGAAGCACGGGCAGGCAAACAAGAGGAATAAATGAAGAGATAAGACACAAAACAAAATGAGCGAAGAAAAAGGTAAGAGAAAGAGAGAGAGAGAGAGAGAGATTACCACACAGCAGGTCAGATATAAACACACATCAGAAAGTGTCACACAAATGTCTTTGGTTTTCTACACCATGATGCACCGCTTCATAATAAATCACTTTAACCACACACAGTCCATCAAGTTCTAAATAAAAAGAAATAATCAAGAGAGATAAAATATCTTTCAAACGTTTAATATACTGTATCTGCTGAAAATATTAGGATAGTTTTAATCATTTTTTCATGTTTAGCTGGATACCACATTATACCACAACATATAATAACTTTATAATAACTAAAATAACTATAATATAATAACTTTAATAATACTTTATAGCACCATCCACAAACTACCCACCCCTACTAAAACTGCCTGGTAACCAGCACTGAAGCAATCAGCCTGTGTTTATTATCACTCCTTTCTATGGCCTTCCACCCCAGAGTCTCTCCAATCAGAACAACACTTTGATTCCCATCACCACAATCTGATTAATCTGTCTATGGTGATGTGTTCTTTAATATCCTGTCAGGTGTTCATCTCTATTTCAGCTCAGAAGAAGCTCCTGCTTCCCACCTCCCCTCCTGTGTGCTCACTGCAGGCTGGGTATCGTCTCGTGCAGCAGCAGGTGTGGGTGAAGATCGCAGAAATATCACACTGTCATTCTTTACTACATTCTTCATAACGCACAGCTACAGTAACATCAGAGTTCTTTAACTAACCTCCAGGGAACATTCACCCTCAATCCAAAAAAACTATAAAAAACTGCTGCATTAGAAGATTCAATTCTTCACATTATCCCCCGAAATTTACACGCTTATAAAGCCATCCAAACATTTCACCTTTGTTAACTTAATCATTCACTCAAAGGTGATTAAACTGATGCAGTATTTTAAAACTGACTTATGAAAAACACAAACTTAAATGACTATAACACAAGTTATTTAAAGTCATACTACCTCCTGTGAAGTTTAACAACGTTTATCATATGACAATTATATAAGATTTTTAGTTTGCAACATGATAATAATAATGGGGGTGTGCTTTATTGTCATGAAGGAAACTGTCAAAATATCTTAATAGTGTTAAAAAGGCTTCATTGTTGAATCTAACATGTTCTTAACAGGTTTTGTGTTAGTCACTCTCTTCTGACGAACTACATGCTTAGGTATTTCTTGCTGTTTCAAGTAGGTTTCACTTATTTTAAATTGCCTGTTGCAGTTTATGCTGGGCAGGAAAAGTGAACGGTCTCTTAATCAATCATTCTGATCTTGCCTGTACAGAGCTCAGTTCATCTGACAGCTCACATCAGCATCGCAACGGCTGCCACGGTAACTGACAGCTAGATTTAACTCAGAGTGTATCTAAATCAAACAGATCACCTGCAACACAGTGACAGAGGTTCAAAGAACAGTCATAATCAAATCAAACACAAGACGTGCCAGTCCTGATCCAATGGCATTCATCTACAACATGACACACACAATGCAGACCTCAGAGTTATAACAAAACCCAGTCTAATAGTCACAGACACCCTTGAGTTGATTATGACTGAAGCTGCAGAAATATGACTAACTAATAACATGACAGGTCACTGCACTGGAAGGCAACAGAATGAAAAATACAAGCACACACTGCTAACATTCTTTCAGCAGTGATGAAAGCTTGAGAACACGTGTAGAACAGTATTAGTTACACAATTCATTATTTTAACAACAGAGTAACATTTGGAATAGTTTATTCTTTCAGGTAGATGGTATGTAGCAGCTCTTAAAGTTCAAAGTGTACACTGTTACATAAAACATTTAGAACTATATAATCTGAACACATGCTCACTCAGAAACACTGAAGGGCAGAAGCACCAAAGAGGGGTGGAGCAAAGGAAGGGGAAGAACATGAAGAAGGGATAGCAAGATGGCTTGGATTTACTTGTGTCTGGTGATGCCATAGTGGAGACAATGACCGGAGGTCCTGTGCGCCGACTGAGCTTCTGATTATACAAGCTCATGTTTGTTCCCGGAATGGCCCCACCCACAGGTACAAGAGCACCGTCTGAGGACACAACTCCAGCCTTCCGCATTACTTGTGGGCTCACATGGGGACTGGGCATAGGTGACATTGTGGCTAAGCTCCGATCTCTCTTCATCAACTCCATGGGTACAGTGTAGTTGGTGGTGTATGCCTTTGGAGCTTGCTGGGGTGCCAGGGTAGGCATGGTCATAGGCTGAGGAACTGCAGGTAGTACTGTCAATGGCTGTGGCATGGCATGGATTTGTGGTGGCAGATGTGATGGAACAGCTACTTGATGGGACATTGCAGCCATGGGTGGCATGGGCAAACCAGCATGTGGAGTGTAGGCTGACAGTGGGCGAGGTTGGACAGGAACCAAAGCTCCACTGTATGGTCCTCCAGACCTAGCTCCAGGATAGCCACTGGTCTCAAGAAGTTGCTGGGAGGGAGCACTGCTAGGTCTGCGACTGTAACTCTCCCCAATCCTTGGAGATATAGTCTGCATGGGGGTACAGGGCGGCTGCATGTAATGGGCGTCCACACCTGGAGTCATGGGTGGTGGTTGGTGCACATAAATGTCACTGCGATGGCTGAAGCTGTTGGATCTGCCACGAACTGGAGCACTGGGATGCAGGGAGGCAGCTGGAGGAACTTCAGGTGGTCTTTTGCAGTTAAACACAACACGAGACAGAACCCGAGCTTGTCCCAAGTTGGGGGCCACTGAGCGAACATCATTTTCTTCCATGACAGCCAACATTGCAGTGGAGTCAAAACCTTGCTGCAGAAGAGAAGTGATGGTGCTTTCTGAAAGGCCTTCTTTTTGCAGCAATGCCAGAAACTCCGGGTCTGCATGTTTTTTGGGGTCCACAGATGCTACAGGTGTTTGAGGAGCAGTGGGAGGAGCAGTGGGAGGGGCAGCAGGTGCAGGAGGCTGAACAGGAAGGTGAGGAGGCATTGAAACCGGAATAGCAGCCACATTTGGAGTGGTTGTTACCGGAACTGTAGGAGGAGCTGGGGTGTAGACAGCATTTGGGGGTGCCATAGGTTGCACATGTGGAACTTGCTGCACTGGCTGAATTTGCTGCACTGGCTGAATTTGTTGCATTTGCTGCACTGGCTGAACTTGTTGCATTTGCTGCACTGGCTGAACTTGTTGCATTTGCTGCACTGGCTGAACTTGTTGCATTTGCTGCACTGGCTGAGGGTGCTGCATTTGTTGCACTGGCTGAGCTTGCTGCATTTGCTGCTGCTGCATTTGTTGTTGCATTTGCTGCTGAATTTGTTGCTGCATTTGCTGCTGCTGAATTTGTTGCTGCATTTGCTGCTGTGCTTGCTGTTGCTGCTGTATAGTGTATGGTGAAGGGTTTTCCGGATGCATGTCCATACCTTGGACTGTTCCATCTATTCCTTGGGCAGCTGAATCAACCACCAGGCAGGTGGCTGTAGGTTGGTGAGGATCAACTGATCTTCCATTAACATCACTGTAGATTGGATGGCTTACGAGAGAGCCCGGTGGCTCAGCACCATAACGGGGAGAATTTGGCTCCATTATATAATGTGCTGGAGATGGTGCTCTGCTTGGAATGCGCTGTCCATCCTGCATCATTTTGGAAATGGGAGTAACAGGTGGGGGTCCAGGTAGGGATGGTTTTCTGTAAATACGACCCATGTCATGAGCAGCTGAAGGTGGGGGAGGAGGAACACTAGCAGTTGGGGCAGCAGAACTGGGCCTACAGCCTGTGCTGTGATCCCACAGTTGCCGAGGCCCTGCCATCATTCCATAATGTGAAGCTGACCTGTTTAGAGGATGAGACTGTTCTCCACGGTAGAAACCCTCTGTTGACCTGGGTGGCACACCTGGGTCTTGCTGAAAGTAGTTGTGGGGGGGCAGGGAACCACGATGAGCTACGGGTGGTCGATCATAATGGCTGTTTAATTCAGGAACAGAGCTCTTTCTTATATTACGGGGGTTCGGGCAATCCAAATAACCCTGGTTATAAAGAGACTCCTGGTAGGATTCTGGCTCTTGTTTTAAATCCAAGTTAGGGGGACGCACTCCAGGCGGTGGCTCGTACCATCCCCCTTCTACATCTCCTCCATAGCTCAGCGAGTTCCTTCGACCAGCCATCCGGGCCTGCTGCTCGTAAACACTCTCACTGCGTTCCCAATGATTCTCATTCCCACCCAGCGTGTCCCAGCTCTGTGAGCGTCCGATCGGCAACTGCTTACTGGAGATCAACATGAGGAATAGATACACCTTATTCAGAGGATGAAAAAAAGGTTTCCTTTAGGTTTCTAATTTCAGGTTGATGTAAATTGGTAAGAGGAGAAAGGGTGAAAGAAAAAAGGTGAAACATAAGATATTAATTTTTACCTGAGGTCCAGCTGTAATTTTTGTCTCCGATCTTTTTCACAGTAGCAAGGTCTGGCTATCAAATGGCTCCTCTTGCTTGGCGATCTGTAAATAATTAATCTGGGGAATACTGCGGGTGGTGATAGAGGCAGGAAAGAGGACACCAAACACTCTCACAAAAAACATTGGTAGGTGAAGTCTGCCTGACTACTACATTGTGGCAATGCAAACCGACAACCGTGAGCAGACAGAGGGAATGAAAAGAGAGAAAACAGACAGGAAAGAACATTTTAACAAGGGGAGGGCTGGTGTGGGGGAGGCAGGGGCTTGTGATAATCCAGTGAAGCTAAACTGATCCAACCCTGAACATTTTACCCACTCCGATTGCTATAAGGGATTACAGAGCACATAAAGCCATCTTAAATCCACTGTACCTCATGTGACGTCACACACAAACAGATGCAAAATATACCCCTGTAGAAAAACAATCAAATCCCTTTGGACACAAACACATGCTGACACTTTTACCTGATGCTATCAGATGAGGTGGTCCGTTTCTTTCAACTCTGGCCAGCAGGCATTGAGCAGGACGCCTCTGCGGGACCCCAAGAGATGGACCCGTTAAACTAATACAGATCTAATGCAGCAGTCCAAAACTGTGCAGGACTGTCAGAGAACATCAAATCCTGATTGAACAATAATCCCATGACAGACCAGCCTACAGAGTGCAGCGATCCACACGACTGCAGCGATCCACTATCACGACTCATCTAGGGCGTTATGACCTGACCCGATACAAGCACAGCTATATGAACCACTGCCTCTATCTAGATTCCCTAGCAGTACACCGAAATGAGGTCAGCAAGCTTTGGAAAGTTTATGGACTGCAATACTAATGCACAAAAAGAATCACAGCAGAACAAAGCTGCTTTGAAACGGTATGTATTGTGCAAAGTGCTATACAAATAAATGTGAACGACACACAACCAATGCTAGATTTAAAAAAAGATACCGCATCCCCCCAGTTTCAGAGATACCGGAGATTTAGATCCAAATTCTGAGCTATATATCGATGCAATAAAGTTTGTTTGTTTTTAACCACATGTTAAATCTACATAAGGAAAGCATGACCTGATTAGGATTAAGATAAACATTAAACTCACGGGGGAGGACGGGAAAATCTGGGACATCAAATGAATATCAGTATAATAACCTCCAGAGGTTAATAAAAGGTTATTTCATGAAAAACACTTCAACAATGTTACTGTTAACAACTGAATCTTTTTTAGTCAGGGAAACTAAGCTCTCTGTTGCTAACAGATTTTGCCCACCTGCCACAGAAAACACACTAAAATCCTTCTGATCTCCACAGCACCAGAGAAAGATAGAGCGAGCGAGAGGGAGAGAGAGATGACTTGTGAGGATAAAATTAATAGACCATTCTTTGACCATCCACTGTCATTGAATGCACATTGCATTTTGATGCCATCTAAAGCTCTGGGCAGTTTCAAGGTCACTTAGAAGTGTATCTTATTTATTCCTTTCACTTTATAAAACACTGCCTGATGTCTGTACCACAGATTTGGCATCATTTTCACGTTGGCGTCCGGCCTGTTATTCAGGATGGCAGTTCTTATCTGAGCCTGTACATGTCAGCATGTCTGGACTGTAAATGAGTCCCAGTACAGCTGACTTGTCATCTGCCAGACTAACACTGCCAAAGTTCTTCCCTCGCACACTAACTAATGGAGCTCATATGTGTCTGGGTGGATAGAGTAACTGAAACAGCAATTAACAATATCCCTTAAAATTAAAATGACCACAAAAGTATAAGCTGGTTCAATACACAGTGATCTCCCTCACCGTCTGCCTCCTACATAGGCAGCTGCCTTCTAAGAAAATGTCCTAAATTCTAAGTGGCTTGACTGTACCCCCTACATAGGCTGCAACGCACACACATTACGCTGCAAAAGGTGCCAAAAACCATAAATATGTATATCACACCACAAACATTAGGTAAAATATTGCATTTTGATTAACTAAACATGTTTATCATTGTTGCAATACTAAATATAATATAGGATCATATTTATAAGCTGCAAGACTCTCAGTTCTCCTGAACACATCTCAGGAAGCAGTGTCATTATTTTCATATGTTTGGAAACATTCCTCACATCATGAGTGAGTCTATGATGGCTCACTGGTTCAGTGAGTTTTGGATCAGATCGAGTAAGAAGAGTGTAATACAGCCAAATGAAATCAGATCTCTCTGAAGCAGCGTTCCTTTCTCTCTCTGTAACACACACACACAGTGAGAATTATGCTGCTTTTCTTAATAACTGTTACACAATTACAAAACAAACATCCATCAGTACTGTTACATCACAATGTTAAAGCATAGAAAAAGATGTCATGACAACCCTCTCTAGCTTTCCCTCCGCAGAAATTTCAGAAACAAGAGAGAGACAGAGAGAGAGAGAGAGAGAAAGAGAGAGAGAGAGAGAGAGAGAGAGAGAAAGAGTATTTTCATAAATCCTTTGTCCTCGAGAGGCTGAGACTAATCTAATATGATCCTCTGGGCGTTTGGCTTGAACAACTTCTCTGCCTATCTGAAAATACATGTGTAAGTAATTTTATACATGACTACTGACACAAGAGCACTTTACAGGGAAACGAATTCATAAGAAGGATCAGAAGTAATTAAAAACAGAACATGCAGGAATAAAACATTATGTAATTTATTCTCTCTCCTGCTCAGCTGGGTGTTTTTAATGCACTTTAAAAATATACGCAGTGTATATTTACATGTAAAACTAAAAACATTCTTCTTTTGTTCCTGTCGTAAACTATAGCTACAATCATCTGATGATGACGGCTGGTTTCTGATGATCCAAACTGGTCATTAGTTTGTGTAGGTGTCTGTGTGGCTGAACTACAAGCCAGTGGAGCCAAAGTTGACCAAGGCAACACCAGCAACCCTGTTATACCATACACCAGATATGGTCTGTTTATTTTCATAATCATTTACCTGTCAGTTAATGTGATCCAGTGGTCTGACCTTACAAGTCATACGAGCTGAAACAACACAACTTCCTGTTCTGAATACCACTTCTACAGCTCGTTTACAAACGCTTAACACAAATTCTGCATCATAAACTATGCCCTGTCATTTAAAACCCCTTCAGTTTGTTCATTACAGAGGTACAGTCAGGATGTTCTACCTCTGCTGAAAGAAGTGAAGAGTTTTAAAAGCAATAAGCTTCAAACGAGATGACTAGCGTCACTGTGCAGGAGCTGTCGGGATACATAAGCAGGACTCATGTTTCTGACACCTGATCCGTCATACTTCAGCTGTCTCTTTGAAATCCAGCTAAAGGTGACTGCACCTCAACACTTCCATTACCTGAACGCTCTGTTGAGCTGCTCTGATGGAAGAGCCAGAAACTGCTGCATGAAGAACTTCTACCAGAACTTACTGATCTTCAAACAAATGACAACTTCTCAAACATTGTATTTATCTGACAGGACAAACCACCATCTGAAAACTGGAATTTTACAGACATTATGTATTTCAATGTCTTTTACAGTAAACAAGTCAAAGCTATAAACATTAAAATATACAACGCTTGGAAAATATCACCAAAACACATCACAATCATAAGTAGATTGCCGTTCACCTATTTACTTTTGTAATGGTGACAAAACAATGACGAGAAGCATGTAGATCCTGAACTGTGGCCATTCCACACCAGAACATTCTGCTGAAACAATACTGAAAACTTACTTTGCTACACACACAAACCAATAAACAAACACACCACACACATGACACACTGTGTGTTGAGATACACAGGCGGCTCATCCTAGAAAATATTTTAGCTGTTCATAAAGCAACTCTCACATCTTACAAGAGAACAACAACAGTCTGTCAGACCTCCAACCTAACCACTGTCGGACGATTCCTCTTTCTACAACGTGTAGCTTAACACATCCCTTGAGGAACATTTTCCTTCTTGGTTTCCTAACTGTGTGCTTAATTGATGTGTGAGGAAGAAAAAAAGTGACTCTGCCAGATCAGAGCACATTTCAGAGTCCCACCGAGAGGTTTCAGGAGCCAAACGCAAACTTTTATGTGTTTATAACATCAAGCAGCCGAGAGAAGCCAAACCAGACTTTTTCCGTAGAATGGATGGAAAATTTTTCCAGTGTTTGGGGATTATGGTTGACTTTGTGTGCCTGTGCATATGTGATATGAGCTTTAAAGAGTAATTGAAGTTCATTAGAGAAACATTGCATCATCGTGACTGATGTCAACTTGCACTTCCAGCGTTTGTTTAAGAGTAAATGTGCATTCAATTCAACATTTACTCTTTTCCTTGTTTAATGTGCCTCTGATGACTTTCAAATGGGACCAATAAGATGATTTGGGAGGTTGGAAAAACTTTCCCTGGAAACCTTAGATGACATCAATTATCACACATGCCCACACACAAACACACACACATATATCTGAAGGAACACACCCTTTAAATTCAAGTCATGTAGCTCTTAAAATACTACCAGAAGTATCATGCTTTTTGAAGCAATTTAATTTCCTGGTTTCACATATACTACAGTAATACATCTGGTACATTAACTTCACTAATGAGACAAAGCAAAACACAACAAAAATTACCAGGAAGTATCATAGAAACACCATGTGCTATGGGAGACATCAAAGTACCACTGTATTACCATCTGATGTCACTGTTATTCTGTGGTTCTCTTACCCTCACAGATTCTGTCCAGTCTCTGGCGTTTGACCTTGTGTTTGTCAATTAAAGCCATAGCAGCTCTCTTCTCCTGGTTGACTGATTACACAGCTTGGCAACAGGAAACTACAGCCCCCAGAATCCTCCAGTGGGCATAACACCACTGTACACCTGCACAGAGAGACACACAGTCAGGCTGTTACAGTGGACCACTGACATCATGACACAGTTTAGCCACAGGAGGGAGACAGGCAGCAATTTAAACTAACATCTTTTCAGCTTAATGCTTTTTGGTGATTAATGTCCCATCCAGAATTAAGAATCCGCTTCAGGCTTTCCAACAACTCATAAAATAAGCAAACAGGGTTTCAACTGATTGATTTTTAATTTGTGTCATTATTGCTCTTCGCTAGCCTTCAAGTCACATGATGTTTAGCAGCAATGTAACTGTAATATAACCATCAGATTTTAATGGATGGAAACGTGTTAGACTGTGATGTTATTACAGGTGCTTGCTAAGTTGTGCATATAGAATTAGAATATCCAGACCCACATTAAAAAGAGGCCACAAATATATATAGATCAGAAAATCACAAAGACTTGCAAGCTGGGGGCCACCCACAACACAAGCATCAGGGTGCCAGCGAGTCTTTCTGCAGAAAAGTGCAAAAATCTATTTCTTTCTGTCTGTGCAACCAAAAAGTCTCAAAGATGAAGAAAATGATTTTAATGAAAGACTCTGAAAACATTTCTATTCTGTAGAATAACCTACAGACAACAAGAAACATTTACTCTGAATTCATATCAAATGCCAATTCTGACTTCATGTTACCTTAATTCTGGCTGAACTATAAAGACCAGCTCACTGGACTGTACACAGCTTCACACGATTTACAGTGTCATTTAAAAGATCCTTTTCAATGACAGAGCTCAGAGCTCTGAAAGCAGAGCCGCAGGTCTTCCTCAGTCAAAACTGTATTTGATATTGTGACAGAGACTGTGAAACACACACACACACACTCACACTGAGCCAAATTCACTGAGATGCATCTCGCTTCAGTGATTTAAGAACCAGTGCCCTCTCGCTCAACCTGAAACTGATCAGAGCACACGGCACGCACACATTCTCTCTCTCTCACACACACACACACCCTGTCCCTCTCTCTTTCACTCATGCACACACACACACACACCCTCTCTCTCTCACACACACACACACACACTCTCTCTATCCCTTTCTGAGTCCACTCAACCATTTTACAAAAACATGACTCAATTTCACCCATCCTGCTGAAGGACAAACATCGACTCTCCAGACAGGAGAAGAACCGTGAGAGATACACAAAAGATATCTTTTTATAAAGAGCCTTTCATAACAGATTGTTTTCATCCAGAATCCATTTTTACATCCTCATCTTAATCTAACATTCCTCTTCCTCTTGTATTTTCCTCATCTCTCTATCAATGGATGCTGTACACAGGTGTGTTTTAGCTTTACCATGGTCTTGGTCACCTTGGCCTTGTTCTGCACAAAGCTAAACACATTCACACAAGCCCGGCTGAAAGGCACACTAGTCACTGAGGGATCAGTTCTGTCCAGATGAATGCTGGGAATCTGAAAGATCTGACCTGTTAGGCGGCAACAAAAGGCTGTGTGAATACACACACATTTCTTTAGCCAGTTAACACAGAGCTGTGGTGTCACGGGGGAAGGTGAAAGCAAGACCCCCTCTCTCTCTCTCTCTCTCTCTCTCTCAGCTCATTAACACTTTACTGTTTAGCTGTTTATTAGAATCTAACAGTGTAACACACACAGTTTAAAGATGTGTTATTTAAAGTGTGACACTGATTCCAGTTACAACATCCAAACAATGTCAAAATACTGTTTGCTATATACACTCACAACATACTGAAAGAGAGAGGAAACTGCTATTAATTAACCAAGGTCGTCCTCTGTCACCTTGGCAACCCTCACTTCATGTGACCTGCGCTTTTGTGTTTGAGGTCAGAAGAAGGAAAACACACAGAAACACTCAGTCTGGATGTGAATACTGAAGGAGATTCAAAGCAACATTGACTCACAGTATAAACAGTGTCATTGTGACTGTGTAATCATCACTGTATCTCCATGATTAGTGAAGCAGATACAGTGTTCTATGTCATTCAACTAAATTAGCTGTGTAATGAGATAAGTTCAGTTTGAGATGGAAATCTTGATGCTTTTAGCTTCCACTGAGAATGAAAAACACCTTCCAGAACACAAAGACATCAGCTGGATCCACTTTAAAGACGTGTGTGTTTAAAAACACTCAACGCAGGAAATACACCTGCTCCATTCACAAACCTGGAGCTTTGATTCAGATGCACCTGTGTGTGTGTGTGTGTGTGTGTGTGTGTGTGTGTGTGTGTGTGTGTGTGTGTGTGTGTGTGTGTGTGTGTGTGTGTGTGTGTGTGTGTGTGTGTGTGTCGCTCCACTCTTCTGGATTGATGTATGTGTGTTTACACACACAATAAGCACACTTTCACTGACCTCACTTCATTTCAATATTCATTCAATGTTATGCAAACGTTGTTATGGGAATGTTTTCATTAAATGCTGCTTTGAAACATGTTTCTCTGTAAATCTCAATTGTTTTGCTTGATTGACTAACAAACAGACACATTTCATATTTCTCTCCAAAACCAAGAGAATAAAAATAAGAAAATGTAGTCTCAAATGTTTTCATTAAGACATTAATTTTCATGACAATTACATATATCCCTTCTCAGTCCACAGTAGCTCAATACAAGTACAAAATACTCTGTTACTATTATTATGAATTGTTATGAGTATTGTGTTATCTTAAAATAGAATATATATATATATATATATAACTCACTTCATTAGAAAAACTGTTTACGAACAAACATATGTTCAAAGAAATGCACATGCAATAATCAAATATCTTTATTCATTTCCATTTTGGAGGGAAATACAAGCAAGACATTTGTTTATTGTGTTTTCCATTAAAATTAAAAACTGCCTCCAAAACGGACACAGCAAAAGGTGGTCACTTTTATTATTTTTTTAAAGCTTGAGAGCGATTTGTTGACATGGCATTTTAAATATGCAGATAATTTCCTTTCAGAGCACTGGCCTGTTGTGGCAGTGAATCATTTCAAGCAATCACTAATAGTTTTTTTTGGAAGACCTTTAGAAATGTCAGTGCTCATCAAATCTGCCGTCTCACTTCCTCTAACGCACATAAAGAGAGAGAGAGGCTTTAAATCAACTGTAGCAAAGTGTTAAAAAAAATGCTAGAAGCTTATCTGTGGAGACGTTCAGAAGAACAGAGGTTCATCTGTGGAGACGTTCAGAAGAACAGAGGGAACAGAATCTGTCACTGCTTCAGTGTGATAAACCCTCATGTCTGCATTTTTCAACACTGTTTTGCAGATATCACACTCTTCACCTCCCTACACTGGCTAGTCTTCTGTATCCTCTGACACATGGTGTTTTTGTGTCATGAAGCAAAAACACAAATGAGATCTTATTAATATCTCAATTGCTTCTCCTTTGCAACAATGAGAACAAATGGAGGGCAAATGGAGACCTAACACTAACTATTTCGAGAAAAAGACCCAACTAAACTTTGAGAGATCTCAAGAATGTCTTACACACTACTCGGAACACAGTCATTTCAGGAGAAACACCAGAGACAAAGTTGATACGTAACCGAGAACTCGCTTAAGTCTCCTGACCTGTAAAAGAGCAACTCCAGACCATAAAGTTCTCCTGTAGGGCCTCTGTCTGGGAGGAACCTTCTCAGACAATGATGTGAGCTCTTGACACTCAGTCCCACACATCTGTATCTTTGAACTTATTGCTTTCTTTTTCAGTCATATCTTACTCTCTTCCTCCTCCCCATTTTTATACCAAAAATGACAACAATACACTGCAACAGCAGAGAGCAAGGAGAACCTGACATTTGTTATATGACTCTCCAAACATGTGAATGCCTCTCTGATAGCTGTATTGATCTGTCAGAGCTGTAATGAGCTAAGCACTCTGACTGGACCCCTCGCGGTCACAGCACAATGAAGGGGCCCCTCTCTTCACTGACCCTGTGCTAACACATTACACTAACTGACCCCGTGCTACCTCTCACTCTTGGGGCCGACTTTAATAACCCAGAGTAGACTGCTCACATCGACTCCTACGGTGCTGCACACAATTTTACATCGAGCAACTGAAGGATTATGCAGAATTTAGCAATTTAGAAACGTTGCCCATTTTTCTCACGTTGTAATCTTAGAGGACATCTGCTTTTCTCTGAGAACTAAGACTAAAAAGGGCAAGGGGCCATTGGGCCCTTATCTATCAGAGATAACCTGTGGCCCCACCACACAAACACATGTCACAAAATCTATGAGGCTGTAAGAGCTTCAAATAAGAATTCACAGTGTATCAGTATAATGAGCATTACTTTCATTATCAGCAAATACAGGAACCAGAAAACATCAGCGTTTATTTTCATAATTCATGCAGCTGTTTTCAAATCATCCCGTAGTTATCAGAAACAGTCTGATACTGGAAACAGATTCTAAGATGTTTTAATTCACCCTGTAAACTCTCTTCTGCACTGGGTCACACAGTATTAAACCGTTATCTGTTGTTATTATGGTACATTCTTGGAATAGTTTAATGAGAAATGCAGATCAGCTGAGCACAGACACACATTACACAACTTCAAAACTAGTCAAAACATAAGATGTTTAATATCAGCCAGCATATCAATAAACTTCTCAGCACTGGCTAAAATGTCTGAGAAAAGATCTATCAGCTCATCAGAGTCACCCTCAGCAGATCTGATCCTCATGATAGAAACACTTCTACACCAGCTGCCCCACCACACACATGAAGGGTCTCCTGCCTCTGACACTGCTGCTCTGACAGCAAAGAGGAAGAGGAGCTTGAAGCATTTTCTCAGTGACAGATCCTGGCAGTGTGACATCATGGTGTATTAATCACACACACACACACACACACACACACACACACACACACACACAGGGGCTCCTCTGGCATCTATAGCAATAACACAGAGCCTGGAAACACTTCCAGCATAATCAGCTTAAAGTATCTCTTACAAAAAGTTGCCCACATTTCTACAGAGAGAGTTACTACAGTAAAATCAAACTAAGGATCTTTTAAAACCAGTGCAAGAATCATTCTTTCATTTTAATTTCTTTTAATTACAGTGGTTTTAATTAACCACAGTTTTACTGTACTTACAATGGTTTTACCATGGTATATCTGTAAGTGATGCAATGACAAAACAGTAACCTGTAATAATCCCTGCAGACAGATAATAAATCAGGAGCCATTCAGACATTCTGAGACCATCAACACATCACTGTACCTCACTAGACACTTTCACTCAGTTCATCAGTTCAGAGTTTTGCTTGTTAGCAGAACAGAAGAGAACACACTACAGCTCATCAGATTGTGACTGGCAGCCGGACACAAGCTGAGGCTGCAGACAGTGACTGATAGAGATTATCAGTTCTGCACATTCCAACATCAGACCAATTCCCTTCCAATCACATGATGTCACGCATCCTCTCATCTCCCGGAACCACCGGAACACATCACTGGAGTGTGTGCGGGAGAGCATTTATTAATACATGTTAAATAAGGTATGAAACAGAGGAGAACTCATTATTATTCACACTTGCTGTGCTGCTCAAATGTCAGTCTTTAAAATTCTCAGGCTCTCATCCACCTGCTCCAAAACAAACCGTCACAATACAAGCTCCTAACACAGCTGTGAACACAGCTCCTAACACAGCTGTGAACACAGCTCCTAACACAGCTGTGAACACAGCTCCTAACACAGCTGTGAACACAGCTCCT
>JAZGTJ010007642.1:0-22457 GCA_036877575.1 Botia almorhae
AAACGGGGCCCGGTGGAAAGCGATCACGGATGCTGTCGCAATGTGTAACGCAGAGGATATGGTGCCCATATATACTGTGGAGAAGCCGGGGTTCAAAACAAAATAAAGTTAAAACTTGTTTTGAACAATTTCTTTGCCATCTGCAGATTGATTTTAAGTAAGGGGGAAAAAAATCGATTTAAATCGTAAATCGATTTTTTTGTAAAAAAATCGGGGATTTTATTTTTAGGCCATATCGCCCAGCCCTATGTGAAAGTGCAGTTAATCACTGCTTAAACCATATTTGTTGTTACCTACATTATGTATTAGACTGCTTCAATGTTATATAACTGTGTGTGACCTTACAGAACTGCTCGAGTAGTCTAAAGTGTTGTTCTTGTGTTTGCTGTAGGGTCCTGAGCATCCCAACCCTGGTAAGCCCTTCACAGCACGTGGATTCCCCAGACACTGTTACCTCCCCGACAGCGAGAAAGGACGCCTTGTACGTATTCCTGCGTTCAGAAACACAATCATCTCATTCTCGTACTGTCTTTAACACTATAGCTTCCATTATAAATGTGTGTGCAGTCATAGGAAGCTTGCTCTGCTAGTACCTGAAGTAAAATGAAATATTCCCCTAATAAAAAGCCTGGCCTTTCCTTTTCTTAAATTAAACACTTAAAATAACTTCATAAAATGAATGGTCATTATCTCATGCATTTCAGCGGCCATTTGGCATCCATGCACGCAGTAATATTTGTGTATGTTGCGATCTGGGTGTCATCTAGGGCTTGAACTGCCATCTTGTAGTGGATGCAGCATCATGCAAAAGCAAAACAAGTATTGATGCCAGTGTAAAAACACTATATACAGTCAGACATGATTCATTTACTCAAGTGTTTAAAAAGAGGGTTTATTGGGAAAAAGGCTGCTAGTAGTCAATGATCTCATTATCTCATGAGGTGACCCACTCCACGCAGAATGTGTTCACCTGTGTACTTTAGTGTGCGTTCTACTACCTTATGTGTAAAGTGTCTTTATTTAAAGGCAGGGTAGGCATCCAAAAACATCATTTACTATTCTGCTTAAAAGTCAACAAGTCATGTACTCTACATATATTTATATCAATATATATGCTTTGTGAAAGGCGCAGAACAATAAAATGTTGATAGGATGTGGTACATGCCTGCCAAACTATTTATTTGCATAGTATTGGAGGAGGCGTGGCTTAACCTCAAAAACCTTAAAAGCCAAAAATGTTCCCCTGGTCCTGCTGTAATAGGTGCTGAAGCTGCTGCTAGTTGCATGGGACCGTCGGCTGATCTTCTCTGTGGGCACGTCCAGCACTACAGGCGAGACGGATACAGTCATATGGAACGAGGTGCATCACAAGACCGAGTTCGGCTCCAACCTGACAGGCCACGGTTATCCTGACTCTGGTCATCTGGACAACGTCCTGGAGGAGCTGCGGGCGCAGGGCATCACTGAGGAAGAGTGTTTGAGAGACTGAATCAACAAACCATAAGGACTGAATGTTTTGTGTTAGTGTTGCCAAATCTCCATTCAATTCCCAGCTCTCCTTTCTCAGAATCCTGAGAGGCTTTTGAAATGTAAAACTATGATGTTGAAGGATTCTGAAAAGTTCATCGCTTGAATACTTTTCAATGTTAATAGTCCTTCTACTGCTTGAAGACTTTGGAGAAACGGTCTGCGAGATTTGGCTCAGTGCAATCTTGTTGCATGTATAGATTGGTGCAGACTTGGATGAGAACCAAACTGCTAACGTCTGTTCAAAACAAAGGTACTTCTGTGCATGTAGTTGTATCATTTGGTGCGGAGAGAGTTTTGTCCACTTGTTTGTCCACTTGTTGGCCAACACTTGTTGCTAACTGGAAAGCTCCAGTTGTGGTTTTAGGTGCGGAGATGTGAATGTTTACTGCCTCATAATGGCACTTGTTAACATGTACATTCCAGTAGTAACCATTGTATTTATTTGACAACATAGTTTTAAAATGTTTGCCGTATTTACATTAACCACTTATATTTGTACTTATTTTATTGTATCGTGTTATTTTATATTGTTGAAGTAAGAAAATTTGTAATTTTGGGGTGAAAGCAAAACCAATTTCAGGATATTCAACTCTGGTTACTTAATTCATCAGTATTAAAGAAACATTTAGCCAACGAATAAACAACATGCACACGGTTTCTTTCCAGTTTCTTATAGACACATAGAGAAAATGTATACTTGTTTTGTGATTAGATTTGCTGTCAGAGACAGAACAGTTCTGAACAGGGCCTGTGCAGAACTGAGCCTAGCCAAAGTCCCTGTAAGAAAAAAAAGTCTCTGCACTTGGCGGCCATGTTTGCAGCATCTCTAGGTAGCTACTTTTAGTCATTCAAGTAGACCAAGCTTGTTCCTGTATGGGGAAAGGCAGAGATTTCTAACGTTGCTGGTTAAAGTCACAATAAAACTGTATTTCCATCCATTAAACCTGATATCAACTCTACCATTAATTACATTTCTTAAGCTCAAATTGTGCTATAAAAGCAGCAAGTGCAACACTCTGTAGAGAGCCCCTCCCACTAAAAATGGCAAGGGATTAATGATTGGCTCTTTCTACTGGAAGGCAGAACTTCTTTCGCTAAGTTGGCCAGACTGAGTGTTGTAGGTCCCTCCATTAACTGTAATAGAACTGCAGCATCTTGTTAATTCAGTGACCTTTGGCTAAGCTCAGTATAGACCTCTATGATAATGTTACATTGTGACATCATTGGTTTAGGACACGTAAGTAAAAGGTTTAGAATCTTAAAAGTTAAAGGCGTTTGCTTTTTTAATGGTTATGAAGAGAAATGTAGATCTGTAAATGTTCTACCCTGTGGACAAACTGTCTGTTTGCCTTTCTGGTTGGTCCATGGTGTGTCTTTGATGGACCTTTTACAAAGCTGTTGACGATACGTCTGCATGTGTGGACATGCAAATGTGTAAGCTAACATTTACAGTTGATGTGCTGTATGTTTTATGTCCCCTGCATCCAAAAGCATGTCGTAGAAGTAAATGAGTTTTCTCTTGTATCATTTTTATAATCTACTTTTAATTGATTTAACTTTTTTTATAAGCTGTTATGATTTTTCACTGTAAAGTTTTACGCTCATTTATTGCACTTGATTGTCTGATTTGATTTATTGTCCAGCCAAGTTCCTCATGATAGTTGCTATGGAGACAGCAGTGAAAATGTCCTCTGTTAGGATGAAAACTGTGAAGACAGAAAGGAGTGACGAGAACTAAAGTTGCTGTGTAATATTAAATGTACAAAACTCTTGCATATTAAATAGCTGCTGGAATACTGAATAAATATTAAAGGTACTCAAAAAAAGAGGAAATTCTGGTCTGACTGCAGTTCTTTTTCACATAAAAACACTCAAACCCGAGCTGTATGGCCCTGTTTGCAAAGCTTATCCATATCAGTGAGTTGCTAAATATTTGACACAGAAGGGGGCAATGTTTAGCTAAAATACAGCTGTGGCCCATATTAGGGATTGTCAATTTCAGAGAAAATTGTTACAGATGGATTTTTAAGTGTTTAGAATTCCTTTCTTGCTGTATATAAACTTTTAAAAACTATTTGTGTTGTATCTTGTAAGTTTTTCTAGTCACAGTCAGCGTGCTCACTGTGGTTGTCAGGCAGCAATCTTTGTAAAACTGCTATGGAACAAGACTTGTGAAAATTGCTAAACAAATACATGTGAATTGAAAATGTTAATTTTTGGGTTTCTACATCTAAAAGTAGTTGTAATGTTTACCTTAAGAACAATGACAATATAACAGCCAAATTAATTTGTCTTTATATCACACTTATTACTTTTCTAAAAAAAAGGGTCTTTTATATATAGCTGGCTTATATTTTAAGAATAAGACAGCTATGCGGGCGGTTGTGGCCTACTGGTTAGATAGTCGGACTTGTAACAAGGTTACTGGTTTGATTCTGACAGAAACCAACTGAGGTGCCCATGAGCAAGGCACCTTTCCCCCATTGCTCCCCAAATGTCACAAACTCCTAACTAGGTGGGGTTGACTGTGAAGACGAGGATGCTGACAACTTGACTGTGAAACCTCTAGACAGATGGGCTGAAGGAGATAATATGGTTAACAGTGAGTCTAGCGTGTGTCATCTCAGCTGCTAATCTGTCTAAGTGTGAGCCAGATTCCCCCCAAAGCACTACCCTCAATGTCCTGTTCAGGTCACCATAGTTTGTGGATGGAGATATAATCGGATACATTTGGGTTCAGAGGACTGTAGTACAGCGGACACAGGGTAAAGGGTGATGGGTTTATTAAACACAAAAGACCTTTTTATAGGACAGATTTCACAATATTTATGAACAATTTTACAGGGTGGTTTGTTTTTTATCTGACACCAAAACAACATTATCACTTTTGTATCAATTTATGAATAATCCTTTAGCTTTTAAGCGCTTTCATTGTGGAAATGCTCTTGTTCTGAAACGTCAGTGCAGTTCATCTCTATTAAAAGCTTTCAAGCTCATAAATGTTTACACTAAGTGGCCTGAGTGAGACCCGTTGCCTAGGCAACAGCGCACTCTGCCGATTTCATCCCCCAGAGGAGTTGTGTTTCACATGCAGATTATCTGCTTGCCCGACCCCCTTTACTGCCTTTCAGCTAAAAGCTTTTTGCTGCAGAGTGACAGAGACAAAAGAGTAAAGGGGAAGGGTTTGGCCAGAGAAGGAGGGCCTTAGCAGGCTGTTGCCAGGGTAACTTGACATCATGGTGACGAACTTCCCTCTTTAAAAGCTTTTAAAGCGATTGCTCCAGCCCTCCAGGTTCCATTTTGAGGCCTCTTAACTAGGCAATGGGGGAAGGGCAGTAGAGGCCTCTCGCTCACACACACAAGCGCATGCTTGAGAAAGCAAAGTAAGCACAGGAAAACAGACAGCACTAAGAAACTGGCTTAAATTATATATCTGAACGAACAGTACATGACTTGTTTAAAAAATGACCTCTGAAGACTGTTTTAGTTACACTGTGCCCGGCTCAAACGAGAAGCACAGGAGGGCTCGTAACTGGACGGATTCGGAGATGAAAGCACTTGTGTATATTTGGGAAGAGTACGTGACAGAGCTCAAGAAAGCTAAACGCAATGCTAAGATCTACGAGACGATGGCTAAGCAACTTTACGAATTAACTGGGGAACAGCGACACAGAGAGGAGATCAAGATGAAAATCACCAACATGACTTTCCAATTCAGGCAAGTATAATTATACTTCATTATGAAACTCTATTGTCTGTCCGTAAGCCACTCTGTGCAATAACTCCGTCATCAATACCCAGGTGTCTACCCTTTAGCAGACCTCGACTGCAAAAGATGACAAAAACGATGACATGAGCACAATCATATCAGAGTTGGGAAAGCATTTGGAGGACAGTAACTCCATATATGGACTACTGAACTACTGGAAATGTGTGGTTATACATTAATATTCTACATAAAAACCATTCAAACCCATTTTGAATGGTTTTCATGTATAATAACTTCTGTGTTGGGTAGACAGTCAAGTGTGTGCAGATTCTTTCACAGGTAGTGTAGGCAGTTTCAGAGAGGCTAGCAATAGCAAGCTAGCTTTGAAAGCATAGGATCTCTTCAGAGCTCTCCAAAGCCACGCCTCCTCCAAAGCACATTAACACATACATAGTTTGGCAGACAAGTTGGACATCCTATTATTTTATTCAGACCGAATGCAATGATTGGATGAACATTTCATGGTCCTACGCCTTCCACAAAAGATGTTACACAATGTTTTGTAAAAAAAAAATCACAGAGACAATATGAATGAGGTACTTTGTATAGTAACTGCATCTTGACTTTAACAGGAAGCTGAAGTACACTGCAAATGGTGGAAATGGTACACCTGATTGGCCATACTACAAATCTATTGAGAGGATCTTGTCTAAAGTACCAGACCATTGCCATATGAGCCCACCGAACCTCCCTACATCTGGCCCCTCAACCTCCCAACTTGAATCTTCTGTGCCCCAGTCAGCTCCTCCAAGTGGCTTTTTACCCGAGTACACTGGTTCCTCTGAGGATAGAGACATTAATGATGAGGAAGAAGGTCTGACAGATAATTCTGGAAGTTCTTTTGAGACTAGGTAACACATAAGTTCAAGTTCAGTTCTCAGATTTTAGAGTGATGTCACTTGGAACTGTAACTTCATGGTTTTACAATCTGCAGGTCACCAGCACGTAAGAGGCGGAGACTGTTGCATGTTTCACTGCGACGAAAGAAGCTCCGTGTCCTAGATGCAATGCTGCAGGAACAACGCAAAATAAGCCGTGCAGTGGAGGAGGCATGTCATGAAGTTCGGCGTGTTATGCATCAGCAAAACTTCCTGCAGGTGCAGAGCCTCCAGCTTCAGGAACGCATGATGAATCTCTTAGAGAAGATGATCCCTGCTGTTACTCAACCTGCCCAAACTTGGCCCAACCCACCAGCCTCAAAGGCTTTGGGAACACCCACACCTGAGTGACAGACCTTTTTTTGTAGAGGAAGTGTTACAATCCAAGTATCATGGCTTTCATTTATTTACTTACTCAACCAGTTAAATAGCAACACACCTTAGACCTGTTTCAGTACTGATCATTTTTTTACATTCATTCAAAGATTTACCTGAAGATATATAAAGAAATCTGTTCACATATGATCTCTGATTCACAGCCTAAGAATACTTCATCTTTCTGTTTTGTGACTGATGTTAGTGTTTTGCTTATGAAGAACAATTTGGTTTATCTAAATTGATGTGCTAGTTGACCAGAGCCTCAGTTGCAGTTAGAATGACAATGTAATATTAGTCATCATAATCAATCAGCTTAAGGGATTTGTTAATCCCAAATTAAATATTCTCTCATGATTTACTTCTTGGTTTACTTCTTGGAGACATATGATCTCTGATTCACAGCCTAAGAATACTACATCATACATCATACTAAGAATACTTCATCAATGAATACTTCATTGATGTGCTAGTTGACCAGAGCCTCAGTTGCAGTTAGAATGACAATGTAATATTAGTCATCATAATCAATCACCTTAAGGGATTTGTTAATCCCAAATTAAATATTCTCTCATGATTTACTTCTTGGTTCTCACATGTCTTGTGACTAGTATGTGTTTTGTCACAGAACAAGAAATTTGATGGCTGCATTTGAAAGCTTAGGCAGCTGACGTGCTGCCTCACTGCCCTATCAGGCAATGACTTCAGAGGCTGTGAAGGCATCTCAGATGGGCTTCACAGGCAGCATAACGAAGTTATATTTGAAATATAAACTGAGAGCACAATAAACAATTGAACACTTAAAACTACAATGCTAATTTTTCTGGGTAGAAATGAAATCAAAAGTTGTTGAAAGTAAGAATAAAAGAAATGTATACATCAATTGTCCTCTGACCGCTTTCTCTGACGCCATTGTGATTTTTCGAGCTCATTCCCGCTCGACCAATCACCTTTATCTGATCCATTTTTTTTCCAGAAATTAATCAGATGACGGTATCACAGGAGTGAAATAAATAGGATTTGTACATGAATTGATGTGGAATGTGTCCTTCAGAGGCAGCTTTTACACCTTTCAGACCCAGCTCTGATGCTCGTTGACGTTTCCCAGTGTTTGAACACTAGCTGTTCTGGTTGTTTTCATGGACATGCGACGTATCGATCACTAAATACACTTTAAATATTAATCAGAAGACATTGTTTAATAAACTGTATTGGATTACTTTAATGATGGATGCATGTACTTTTGTAGTTTCAAAACGTCGATCCCTGATCAATGCATTTACAAAGTTAGGAAGAACCAGGATATTATTTAATACAACTCTGCAGAAAGAAAGTCAAGACATGAGGAAGACATGATGGTGAATAAATTAGGAGTGAATTTTCATTCTGGGGTAATCCCTTAAGAATTTCAGATCTCCTGGCCATACAACGTACAGAGTTTATGTAAACCACCAGAAAGACAGAAGTTCGGGTCAGCTGAAACAAACAGATAAGTGCTTCTGAAGGAACCATATGGCACAGTGATAGAAACTGAATTAAGTTGACAAGGATTGGAAATGCAGGAGGGCAATATAACACTTTATACCATTTCAATTTTAAACTGTTACAGTTATATATAATTTAAGGTTATGTATTAAATGTTACAGAATACATAATGCTTTTGATAGCCGTTTATACACGTTTGAACATAAAAATGGCCAGATAGATTAAAGCTGACTGGCACCCAAACAGTATAATGCTGTTTAATTCTTCTTAATGTGCAGACAACTTAATCCTTTCTGCAGTGATGGGCGCGTGGAAGCTTAAAACGTGCACGTGTAATTAAACCAATGGCTGCGTTTACTGCTCGAAAACATAAGAACAATAGTTATTATCCTGAATCCAGTATATCAAATAATCCTATATAACACTGCTACGTAAATTTATATTCCCGTATTAAGTACATTCACAAGCGTAAACCGTTCCCGAAGAAAACTGCAAAAGAACAAACGGCCAATGACAACGTCGCATTTATTTGAATGTTGAACATGATTGACGCGTCTGTTGGCCAATCAGAGAGCTGATATCAGTTTGCGGACGTTACGGTGCCATAGTGACAAGGGAACGCGTTGTGTTCGCAACAATAGTGAATGGAAGCGGTTGAAGTGCGTCGCGCGAACTCAAGTGCAAACTTAAAGAAGCAGAACCGTGTAACGCTTCAGGTTCTGTGAGACCGTGTAACGCTTCAGGTTCTGTGAGACCGTGTAACGCTTCAGGTTCTGTGAGACCGTGTAATGCTTCAGGTTCTGTGAGACCGTGTAATGCTTCAGGTTCTGTGAGTTCTGTGAGACCGTGTAATGCTTCAGGTTCTGTGAGACCGTGTAATGCTTCAGGTTCTGTGAGTTCTGTGAGACCGTGTAATGCTTCAGGTTCTGTGAGACCGTGTAACGCTTCAGGTTCTGTGAGACCGTGTAACGCTTCAGGTTCTGTGAGACCGTGTAATGCTTCAGGTTCTGTGAGACCGTGTAACGCTTCAGGTTCTGTGTGACCGTGTAACGCTTCAGGTTCAGGTTCTTCGTGGTACCGTGTAATGAACACGCAGGTAAGAGCCCGTCCGGACTTTTATACTTCTTCAACAATCGCATTGTAAAGGGAAAGCGGTGCTTACTGCATATCTCATTGTTTCGTTTGGTCATTCATTAAAAACGCCGGATCGTGAGGCTGTAGTGACGTGATGCTGATTTCTGAGAGTTTTTGAGATGTGAGAATGTATCTTTTTAATTGTTTGACGTCACTTTTGTCATGATTTTCTCTTAGATATAAAGCTCTGTAATGATTAGTAACAGGTATATGCCTTAATGTCAAACATGTTTTATTATAAACCATAAAATACAATAATATAATAAGCCAATTACTTATAACAATTACTCTGTAAGAATATATAACATATAATATATATAATATATATATTTTTAGATTATTTTTCTAATTTGTCGTGTGACAAATGATTTAAAGTGCATGTTTTTAGTGTAGTCAGTCATTTATTTGTGTTTTACAGTTTGTTTGTGTTATATTCTACATACGTACATGTGTTAAAATGTAAATGAATGAGAAATGTCTCATGTAATTGAACTAATTCAGGTCTGTTCTTGAGCAGCAGTAGGACGATTGCAGATGGTTGGTGCTGTGTCCAGACAGGACAACTACACCTGTATCCTGTGCTACTGTTGTCAATGGCAACATGAGAGTTCGGAGAACAGCTGAGTCTGCAGTAATGCAGCTGGACCGTCCTTCCAGCCCAGCGGTCCGCAGGGTCGAGATGGAGCGTGGAGGTGCTGGCTATGGATTCACCATAGCTGGCCAAGCACCTTGTGTTCTGCGTGGAATAATTAAAGGCAGTCCGGCATACAGTGTTGGATTATGTCCTGGTGACCGTATTCTGCGTGTGAACGATACAGATGTGTCTGAGAAATCACATGAATCTGTAGTGAAGCTGATCAGCACATCATCACCATCACTGTGTTTGCTGGTCACATCTGGTGACGGGCCGCCTATGGGCTCCTGCTCCAGCCATGAGGAGCTTAGTTGTCAAAATAAGGGTAAATTGCCATGGCGGAGACCTGGAAAAAATGACCCCTTCTCAGAAATCCATAATGGCAACAAAATAAAGGAGCCGATGTTTCAGTCAGTTGCAAATTTTGATACTGCTTTTAAGGTCTCAAAAGATCAGTGCACCATGAGCCTACAACAGAGAAAACAGAGACCCTTGTCTGAACCAGATATGTCCTTTTGGGTACAGCAGTGCAGACCCAAGAGCCAGCCTGATACTGTTCTGCAGGATGACCCATGTCGAGTTATGAGTGTGGACTCGGTGTTCTCAGAATGTCAGAATGAGTTTGTGTCTCACTCCAGCCTCCTGAACATATCAATGATTGTGGGATACATCAACTCCATGGAACTGGAGTTAGTGATGTCACAGTCGGAGGAGAAGGCATTGCAAGCCATCCGTGAATGTATCAGTCAGGTTGGGATTGAGCAGAAGACCCATTCACTGGTCATGATGAGAATCAAATGTAACTGTGTTCAGCTTTGTGATGACAAAGATGTTGTTCTTGCGTCTTACCCTGCGGAGTGCCTGGCGCTTTGTGTAATATGCATAGAGGACAGCAGATTCTTCGGTCTCATTTCAGTGGATTCAACCAAAAATAGTGATGCTGCAACAGAGAGAGGCACCCACCTGAAGATATTGTGTCATGTCTTTTTCATAGATCCAGAGCTTTATGAGCACAAGGAGCACCAAAGCATCATGGAGCACTTTGGACTTCCGTGCACTCCAGATCCGGACACTCAAGGCTGCTTGGAGTTCCCTCAGACTCCCCACTCCGTTTCACACTTTGTGTCTGTCCTCTACATTGACGTGGGAGACTATATTGAAAAACTGAGACTGAAACTCGACAGCGAGAATCCCGATGGAGGGCAGCAAAATACGCGTAACAGCGGCAGCGACAGTGGGATTGGAAAGGTGTCTCCAGAGGATCAAGACAACGTCATTAACCAGTGGAGCTTCACATCTCCAAACGTTCCCAACCCACCACTGTATTATTCCAAGCACAGGAACAAAGCAGAGCATACGTGCCTCCTGTCAGAACCACTAACAGGTGCTTCTCAGCTTGAGACTGGAGCAGGTGCCCCTAATGGGGCAGATACTTCAGCTTTTACCCCTTTTCATCTTAGTATGCAATCTAACTTGCCATTTAAGCACAGAAGCAGTCAGCGGAGACCTTCTATTGGCTTAAAGACTCGCTGGCAGAAATCTCGTCCCAACAGCATTGAGTGTTTGCTGGAGAGGGATAGTGATGTGCCCAAAAGTAAAAATAACCTCCTTCCTCCTGCTATGGAACAAATTCCAGCTCTCAGATACAACAAACCACAGGAAAATCTCAAACACCCTCAGAGATTGAAGTTCACCCCACAGCTTGAGGTGACCTGCAGACTCTTCAGCAGCACGTCCAAACAAAAGCATGTGGAAAACAAGGTCAGAAAGAAAATCTGTGATCATTTGTTTTTAATCTGTTCTCATATTACACTAAATTTAAAACTTAACTAAAACAACTAGAACATTTTTGAAGAAATATGAATGGGGCTTTCCCATGATCTTCAGATGTTCAGTGTGGGTGTGAGCGCACTGCTATGCAGTTCTCAGCTGTTGGTGGACAGAACTCTGAAAGCCTCTGTTTTGGTCTCTACATGGTGCAGGTTTATCCTTAACTGGCAGTAATTCTGAGAATTTAACTGGGAATAAAGGGTGCAAGAATGTGTTATGGAAGGAGGGTTGCTAGGAGGGTTTTTAAGAAAAAATATTGTCCATAAGCATTTTGTGTAGTTACAATTACAAAGTATACAAGGAAATTTGAACCTGTTGTCCACTATTGTTTGACTACTGTTGATTTTTATATTTATTTTCACAGATTTTGAGTAGATTTTAGCTCCGCAAACTAAATCAGAGTAAAAAAGAAAATCTCAGTCTTCTCTGTTAGACTGTGTGTCAGTCTTGTAGTATGTTTATTGCCACCATGCTAAGTTAAAGGGCTGTAATACAATGAGGCATGAACAGATGCTGCTGCAGTAGCACGCCCAGCAGATGGCGCCGTGGGCTTCATTAGCTCAGTTTAATAGCATTACACCGGATGAATCTGCTTTAGTTCTGTTAACAGTGTCAGCCATGTGACGCAATGGAGAAATATTATTCCCTTCATTTCACTGATGTCATTTATTGATGGGTCGTTTGTCTTTTTCTGACATGTTTAGTGTATTAGATTTGATTTTTGAAACCTAAACTGTAATTATGCAGATTATTGGATCGTGATTGTGCTTCTTTAAATGGACAACAGAGTAACAATCTAATTAACATTGTTGATAGAATTCAGTCAAATAACAGAATGCAGTCAAATTAACTTAAGGCAGGGTGGGGGATTTTTTCAGAGACATGTTTTGTTATACTGGTTGAAGGTCTCTTCACATCCTGATACCAATCACTAAATAAAGTGCTCTAAATATATTTATATCAATATATATCTTCTGTGGAAAGTGCAGAAACATAAACTGTTTATCCAGTCATTGCATTCAGTCTGAATGTGATGATTGGATGTTCTAGTTGTCTGTCAAACTCTGTATGTGTTGGAGGAGGCGTGGCTTTGGAGAGCTCTGAAGCAAGTGTGGGTTCTTATGCTTTTAAAGCTAGTTTTATATTGCTAGCCCTTCCAAAAGTGCCATCCCCAGCTTTAAATGACCAGGGGCATTAAATATATAAATGAAATATAAATACATATTATTAGGGCATGAAAGTATTATATTTCTATTAAAGTATCAATTCAGACACAGCTGTAATGGAAATCATGTGAGCAAAACAAAAAGTACACAAAGCAAAATGTAGCATAATAAGCAAATAATAAATGCAGTTAAAGACCAGATGAGCTTTAACAACTGATGATGATTTACACTGATTGATTTCTGTACTGCAGGTCCAAGTGTAAATGTGTTCAAGTATGAAAGCTGTTCATTCTCTTTTCATGTGGCACAAACACAAGCAGGGTGTTTACATACAGTGTTGTTTAAATTGTAGATCACTGCTTTAGTTCATGTTTGTCTTCTCAGGAATCCATATTTCGGGCACTTACTAAAGGACGCTCCTCTGTTCGGAGGGCCGCCGGTCCCTCTAAACGAATCAGTGTGGCGCATTCACTCGATGATCTTGAGGTAAGACAACTGATTTAACAGACAAGATATCTGCATTTTATGATGATATTGTGCCTTTAACGGTGTGTTTTACTGTTCAACAGACAAATGAATGAAGCATGAAACTATTATAAATGCAAGAGTTTCTGCATGGCAGTGATGGGAGCAATAGGATTTACTCTTAAATAAACTCTGTGTGTGAATAGACAGTTTGCATTACTTTAAACAAATGCTGTTGTTGTAGCTTTAAATCCTGGTTTAGTTGCATTCTTAAAACAAAACTGTTGCTGGGTCGATAACTGCTGTTTGTACTCAACAGGCTTATGAGTATTTCTCATGTCTTCAAATATTATTTTGTACAGCACATAAAGCAGAAAGTGTTCTGAAGTTTAAAGTTGGAAAAGGTTTGTCGCCTCTGCAGGTGTGTAATTGGAGAGGAGCAGGATTCTCCTGGAGCTTTTGATGGAGCTTTTGATGGAGCTGATGCTCATGACTGGAGCGTCTGGTTCTGAGCACATCAGCTGGTGCTCAGCCTGAGAGGGAGAGAGGGAATGTGAAACGGAGAGGTTTCTCGGCTGGAAAATGTTGCTCTGAGCATGTTTTTCTCTTGCCAGATGACATCTGAATAAAAGGCATTCGGCTGATTTCAGTTAAATACTCAGCAGCTTTAACTCTGAAAAGGAGCTGCAACAGTATTTTGCTTTAATATAGAAAACGTTTATATTGATATGTTGTGTAGTGATTTACAACAGCTGTACGTATATCTTATATTAATGAAAGAAAATAAGTTGACTACAACTTATTTGTGTACACAGTTTTATTTTTAAGTGCTGTGACTGTATGAGGCTCACTTGTGGACTTACAGCATGAGGGCGCCCTCCAGCTTCCAGTATGAATGAAACTGACATTACAGGAGCGTGTTCTGTAATGCTCACGAGTGCTCATGGGCAGAGATGACAACCTGCAGGTCACGTTCTTCCAGGGGAAGAATTCACAAAACTTTATTACACAGTGCAAAATTAAAAATGGATATTTTTGCCTGCTTTCCGGTGTCTGTATGTGTATCAACTGTGTATGGAATGCAGAATGCAGCTGGATGTCTGTGTGTGGAAGAGAAACAGGATCAGATGAGCCTAAAGGAAGTTTGGTTTCTTGTGTTTCATTTGAACAGATACGTGTTATTTAAGCAGTCAGGTATGTGCTATATTGTATATAGTTGATATAGGTAAAACAAGAATCTTCAGCATGTTGCCAACATTTCACACATGAGAAAGTCAGCACACTTCTAAATGAATGTCATAAACAGTCCCCTCCCAAAGCTTCCACCCAAATCAACATGACATTAGAGATTTTCCTGCAGCACTGCTGCTGGGTTTAGTGGGAGGAGAAATGTGTCTGAGGCAGAGAGTGAAATGAGACGGCAGGAGGGAAGAGGAGCGGAGCTATGAGGGGACGAGTCTCTCTCACTTCAGCTCGCAGCGCGTGCGGCTGAATGATCATGTTTATTTACACTGAGCGCTGAGGACTAATAAGACTTACAAATGGAGCCAACTTTAACTCTCCCATCGACTAAAGTAAGTTTGGTTCTGATGTCACTGCATCTGTGTTTGATAAAGCTGCTTGTGAGGATAGGTGTGTGTCACATTTACTTTCCTCTTTGTACAGACACAGTTGTGCATTGTGCAGAACATGTGTGGTCTCGCACTGGAATGTTTTGATCAGTGGAGAAACTCCCTAAACTGTTTTTGGTGAAATTTGTATACACACGGAACTGCAAGTGAAGCGTAACTGAAGCAGATGAAATGTTTTCAGCTGGACTCAAAGTTTCCTCTTGTTCCTCTGTGTTGGTCTTCTGCTATCAAAGGGCTTTGTTACATTTTGCCTTAGGCCGTCTGTCAGCAGTCTTCATTTTCACACACCCTGTTGTCATTGTCTAAAATATAGAGCACATAATGATCATTTACAAAAAACCTTACCTGATTTCTTGTTTTTCTTTGGTCTTTGTTTAATTACATCGTTATGTTTAGATGTGATCATTTTTTCTGAGGTCACTGCATTCAATGCGTCCCATCCTGAGACACGTTTATTCCATATTTTCAAAAACCATTGCTTATTTGATCTCTACTGCATGTGATTTGTCGAATTCATTTGACTTTGTTTAAGCAGGGTCCACCTGTTCTGATAAGGCGCAGTGTTTTCTTTCTGTAGATGCGTGGTCTTGCTGATTTCTCAGGTCTAGTAACCCAAAACCACAAGCTCTATATCCCAAAACTTTAGAGGAATGTGAATTTACAGAGGATGTTTTTAAAAGAAGTCTCTCTTTCTTAATGCTGCAACTAGCAGTAGATGATGAGGGCACAAGTGATGATCTCTAGATAGACTGAGATGAATAATAACAGGGAAAGTGTGGCTGTGTGCGTGCATGGAAACAATTAGTCTTCTCCCTGATCTCAGCTGGTCTGGTGTTGGTCTGCAAGGCCAGCACTCCCGTTCACCCTCCATCTCTCCTTCACCACGAGTGAGTGCGTCTCACAGTGAAAGAGCCTCTGTCAGTGTTCCATGAGTTACCTTTCAGATAAAGCAACCGCTGGGGTTTTCATGTGGGTTCAGTTATATTTTTGATTGTATTCTTGGTCTGTGTAAGTCACAGCTATTTTGCCTGCTGCTGGATAAATGGAAAATCATTGGTAGTCATTTACAGCTGTTTAACTCCTCAATATCAGCCTGTTGAAATGAGCAGGTTGGGCATCAGTAATCTGGAGGCTGCTGCTTCAGTCACCGACCGCGGCCCTCTGTTTCACATTTAGGTACCTGTTAGACACTTTGTTTTAAAATAACTGCACAATTCCGCTTAACAGCTTAAAGCGATATATCTTTCCTCTGGGTTTCCTTTACTGTACGGTGTGCATGTAATAAATGTATTAAATGAGAACCCTAAAGATCTGTGAAAGAGGCGCAATCCTATGCTGCCTTTTAAAACACTCTTAAGAATAAGATACCAATTCCAAAATAACCTTTTAAGGAAACTCTGTAAGCCTGAAGATGGTCGGACTCGTAGTGAGATCTTTCCTGCTTTCGTCAGCTTTGCGAGGTTGTCTTGTACAGACACCACCATGACTTTGAGAGCAGTTGGTTGGCTACACACTCTTGGTCACAGGCAACTATTTTTGTCAGGAAAGAGATCTTCTCATATGTAATTATGAGTGTTATGTTTCAGTTTGAAAGTGTATTTGGGTGGAGTCACGGGTGAAGCTTTTCCTTGAGGACTCACCCTAAAAGAAGTGGAGCCATGTTTATCCTGTGATACAGATACTGATGTGGCATGGCTCAGATGCTTGCAGAGATGGCCCTTTTGAGGCATTTGTGTTTAAGTATTCTTTACATTGCAAATTTGCTCTTGCTTATTAGTTTGAAATGTTTGCCTCTGTGATTTATCTATGTAAATACACCCATTTATGAACTAGAAATGCCCTAGTAATCACATAGAACATAATCGCAATCATATAACAACACCATAGACAACCAGCTAGAACCCTTACCCCTCAATTGCTCCCTGAGCACTGCACTGCAGCCCACTGCTCTGGGTGTGTGTTCACTGTTTGTAGTGTGTGTTCATCACTCACTGCTCCAGCAACTAGATGGGTTAAATACAGAGGATAAATTGTGAGTGTGTCACCACATTTGGCCTGCACATCATTTCATTTATGTACATGGTCACATAGAGCATACCATAGGCTAAAAGACTTAGCCTCATACAAATGATTCACTTTCACTGACTCACAATAGCATTTTCAATAAAACCTGGTTTGCAACATTGACACAGTTCAAACAGGGCATGAAATTTAGCAATTAATAGCGTACTTTGATATGCACTGACACAATGTAGATGACACATTAAACGATCAATGAAAAGCAGAAGCATGATGGTATCTTGGGATAGATACTGCATTGTGTTGAGGATGTTGTGTCCAGAGGCCAGACGTTCTGACACTGTACACTGAATGTGACTTCTTCAGTGAATGTGATCTCTCTTTCAGTCATTGTTTCCAAAAAGAACCAGAGTCAGATCAGTTTGCATTTTGTCCTAATCATTACACAAACAATCATCCACAAATGCCAGTTCATATAGTTGAGTAAAGAATTTATGGCCCTGATAAACAATATTTCGTAGTTGCTATATTGCATCTGTTGTTTTTGTCCCTGAGGGCAATCATGTGGTTTCATGTAGATGTATCTGTGTCTGATAAGGTAAATGACAAGCCATGTAATATTTTCTGTTTGTTTACATTTTCTACACTTAAATTCAGTGTATATTGGCAGCCAGCATCATAAACAGTTGATATACAGTAAATGTAAACACATTCTGCAAACTCCTCTTATCAGGCTCTGCCCTTCCTCTGTCGGGCTCAGAGGAAGTCTACTTCCAGGTCTCTGATGTTATTTTCAGGCGGGTTTCTTGTCTGCCAGAGATAAGAGGAAAAGATTTGTTTTGCTTTCTTGGAATGACTCTGGAATCACATTTGCTTTGCTTCATCTCTGAGCTGCCAGTTAAAACACACACAGACTTGAGGTGATTCAGGCTCACCCCAACAGAAAAGATTCTCACTTCATCTGGAGAACAAGTGGAAAATAATACAGTATATCTATAGAGCGTTTTATCTCTCTCATACACACACACACACACACTCATTTACAGGCTCAAAATGTGCTCTGACTCAGAAACATACCCACAAACCTCAGCCTATGTAGGGCTGACAAAACTCAACTTTCCCACCACAAAATCACCAAATACAGCTGAGAGCTCAAATGAAGAAAAAACACTATAAAGTAATCACACTTTCCTGCTAGTTTCAGTCTGGAAAAGGCCCACCCAAAATTCCCAATGCTAAAACAAATAAAAGTGGCTCTAAATGTATCCATAGCCAGACACATCTCCAAACCATCACAAATGAAAAGGAGTAGGTTGACCATGGGGCAGATAATGGTTGAAAGCGGTGGATGAAGAAACCGTTGACGTTATTTGTGTCACAGCCATGACTGTAGCTGAAGACAGTCAGCTCACTTCTTATGTTGTTTTGTATGTTGGGGCCAAACATACACGAGAGTTACTGTGTCAATGTCTTATACTGGGTGCAGAATCTTCAGGTTTGCACACACACACATTTACGTATCTGTTTAATGGGGGGCATTCCATAGACTTCTAGAAAACTTTCTACATTTTATATTTTTAAAACCTTTACTCTATTTTACAAATAAGGACGTCCCCAAAAGGAGGTTTTGCTCAGATTTATCAAGTTTTGCCGACTTCTTGGGTACAGATTTGTCTCCAATATATGGTTTAGTAAACATACACCACACACATAGACCACACATACACAACACACATACACACTCACTGCACACATATATGCACACTGCAGTAATGAATTCCCAGTCAAATAAAAAAGCATCTTAACAATGAGTCTCATGAAGGAAAAACATCCCCCAAGATTGACAAGATTGTGCCACAATCTGTTTACTCAGCTTTTTCTTCTCAGCTGGTTTTTAATGGCAGAGGACCAGGGCTCAGTCAGATCAGCTGTTTTTGTCATTAGCTGTTTTATCTGATTCCTGCAGTCTCACACTGAGCAGTTGCTGTGGGGAGTCTCAGGCACAGCTGGACCTGAGACACAGTCATTTTCACACTCTGCTGTTTCCACAGTTGTGTGTTTGAATGGCTGTTCTCAGTTTATACTCTCCTGTGGTTGTGATTTGTCTTTGTACTGTTGTAACTTCAGTTTAAACTTGTGCTCAGTTGGATTATTTTGTTTGGACTCTGTGCTTGTCTTCTGTAATGACCTTCCAGTTACGCACTTGAGCTTACTGTGAGGTTAAAAGGACAAACTGTCACCTTGAGTAAATCCAGAAGGTGGAAATATAGACAGAGCAAGTCTCAGCAGCTTTTGCCACACATGAAGTTGTGGTCAACAGAGGTGTGAAGAGTGTGCCAGGTGCGCATGGACATCAGAGGGGAGTAGTCTAGGATCATCTGGAAGTGCTGTGAGTTTTTTTACGTCAAGTTATTATTAGACGTGTTTGTTACAGTGAGCATCACTGTTACTGCTCAATCTGTTCAGTCATCCAGAGCAACAACCTAGCAACCTCCTAGAACACTCTAGCAACCACATAGCAATGTGCTAAAAACAACTTAGCAACAACGTAGCAACACTCTGGCATGGTGTTGCTGAATTTTACTCTGCATACTTTAAACTGCATACATTTACTACACTACATCTACTTTTAAAAGTCCCATTTCTATTTTCGACAATTTTTGTGTTGACACAAGCTGAGGTAAATATTTCAGCCAAAATGTCTCCACAGAAACAAAATGAGGTCTGCTTCTTTCATTATGATTTAATGACATGCAGTGAAATTTCCCTGTGCTTTCAGTGAACAGGCTTGAACATGTTATTTCCTAAACGCAGAAATGACCTCATCATTTCCTTTTTATATCCATAAATACACTTCTTTGGTTTTTGGTTTGATTGGTTTAGAGGAATGTCACTCATGTGTTTGTAATCTACTCCACCCCTGAAGCTTGCCACGCTGTACGCCTTCTAGATCCTGCTGCTATGAAACATGTAATAAGACGCTTCTGGGGCTGTGTGGTATATTTAGAGCGCCTTTGCCTGAGACGCGTGTCATTGTGGTCTGAGATGAAATGTTGCCACAGTATTTTGGCCAGAAACACCAGGGTGGTGCCACAGACCATTCAGAAACAAGCTTTTATGTAGAAGCTTCTCATTTTTCCTTTTATTCCGTCCTCCTCTGGTTTCATTCTGTTCTGTTTTCTGTTTCCTGACCTCATCCTTCAATTGAACATATGAGAGGCACAGAAGGATCCGCCTCTAGATATTTACATTTACTTCCAAAAACCTTACTGCTTTACTCTCTCTCAAATTAAGCACTTGATAGCCAGATTATTCATGACTGTGGGTCTTACTGCAAGGCTGTTAGTGATAAAGTCTTCTTTCATAAATCTTGTTGTGTGTTCAGTGTGATGACCTCAGGTGAGTTTGGCTCACTGTTAAGGGTGTGTTAGAGGGCAATATTCACCATTTAAGTCACTTTAGGCTTTGAAGTGACTTTAGAGATGTTTGTGGTTTGGAAGGCCGTCCCTCTTCTGTTCTTACACTCTTTCATGCATGGTGGAAAAAGACCTTTGAGAGGAAGTGTTTGTGTTTCTCTGCATGTTTCTCAGCATGTCATGCGTTTATTATTAGAGATTTGTGATCATTGTTGGATCAAGCGTAAAAATGTTTTTGTTTTATATTTATTGTAAGTGGTCATTTGTTTGAAGGCTTCCTCAAGCACTTCATATTTGCATTGTTAAATTCATACATTGTTAAAGGGATAGTTTACCCCAAAATAAAAATTGTTCAATAATTTACTGACACTCACAGTTGATAATGCTGGGTGAGCTCACAGTTGATAATGCTGGGTGAGCTCACAGTTGATAATGGTGACATGCTGCAATGTTGGAATGTTGCGTTTTAGTTCATTGCTTGCTGCTATTACAGACACATACGAATGCAAACTGACAGACTGATATCCAGTAAAGACCAGCACATCAGTTACAAACAAGGAACGATTTGTTGATGGAATGTTTAACGACATCACATTGCACACAATACAACAAGCATCTACAGCAATGAGTGCTGGAGAAGAACTGATTTTTGTCATCAAGTTCAGATCATATCAGTACAGTTTACATAGATGCTGTCTCTCTTAGATGTGTTTTCTCCTGTTTGATCTCCGTCTTTCAATTGTACTCACACTACGTGAATTTCTGTATCTGTCTCAGAAACTGCCCTGATGCATCCTCTCACTGAACCAACAGAGTGTGTGTTTGTCTATGTGCTTTGCTCCCAGCCTGCTAATACACAGACCTCTGATGGCCATGCTGTTGATATGAATAAAGGGCCTATAATATCTGAGATCAGATATGGGATTTATTCACCATGTAGGTCAGCATCCACTGATCTGGGTCCTGAATTTATTTGTATGGTCAGTTTTTATGCCTGAGTCAGGTCGTTTGGTGAGGGTGTGTGCATGTATGTTTTGTGTTTGTGTGTGGTAACATAGAGGTGTGAACAGCTGACTGTTAATCCTTACATCAGTGATCGTATGTAAAGCCCTCCTCTCTCAGTAAACACACACACACACACACAGTCAGTTACAATGAGACAGAATGCTGAGATGTCTGCAGGCATTTTCTCCAGCTCAGTAACTTTACCACTCTCCTCATTTCCACCTCCTCATTCCTCGCTTTGCTCTTCTCTTCCTCATCAACGTCAGAATGGCAGTTGCTCATACATGTCTGTTTTTCTTCTCTTTCAGTCGGCTGCTGCAGACAGGGGTGAGTACTCTGTTCAAACCATTATACAGAAGTACAGTACATGACACTACAGTTATATATTGTGTTTATAGATTAATATATTGGTTGATCACTTTTGGTCACTTTAAGATGGCAGCATTAGTGATTATACTGGCTTGACTGCAGCTCGACACCTAATACACACTAATGACAATCACAGATATCACAGATTAATGTCTAATTTCAGTTATTTCTGTACTGAATTTCACGTCAAAAGCAGTATTTACTGTGCATTAGTTGAGTTATATATTTTATAGTTGAGTTCTGTAGACCTCATTAAACATCATTTCCGAAGTTGTGCGGTTGAGTTTTAGTCTGCAGGAATGACGTGACTGATTTAGACTGACTGTGTGCAGAGCGCAGTGCTGTTCAACGTCATGATGACACCAGTGTGAGTAGTCTGGATAGTAACGGTAGTTTGCCCAGTATCACCAACAATCAACACATTTCAGAACGCCGCATTGCATTATGGGCCGTCAGCTTTGAGCGGCTGCTCCAGGATTCTGTGGGTGTCCGCTATTTTTCTGTAAGTATCTCTGTTTGTCTCAGACATTTAAGCATATTGTTTACTAACCACACTTGGTCTTGTAAATAAATAATTGTTGAATATCCTAAGATTCATTTTCTAATTCTCTTTCACAGACTGAAAATGTTGCTCTGTTGTAAGACAGCATATGTGTTTGTGAGGTGTTTTACAGTACATTTAAGATATGTGTTTGTGAGGTGTTTTACAGTACATTTAAGATATGTGTTTGTGAGGTGTTTTACAGTACAT